>JANBTM010000114.1:16578-26592 GCA_027578695.1 Coemansia sp. RSA 1365 | reverse complement strand
AAGCCCGTGGTAGATGATCTCTAGCTCGATAACATGTTTTATTTTAATGGAATTCGGATCAATAGCCTTGTTAATAACTATCAACCATTGATATGCTCTTTAGTAAAATCTAAACGTGCATTATAGAAAACCCAGTTTGTGCTATCAACATATTTTATACTATCACCACAATAAAACATCTATAGTATATTAAAAAAAAAAGCACTACCAACATAATGAATTTTTTAATTGGATAAATAATTGAAAAGGACTTGGTTTTCAACCTCAACAATTTCAGAACGAGCATGATTAGCATTGCAAGAGATAGATTCCTTGCGCGCTTCATATGGTCTACGTTCTGAGATTCTAGCTACATCCCACACATGAATATTATATTTTCTACCCAACCTCAGACGAATAGCACCAATAAGATAATTGTCAAATGCTCGATTGCGTAATCTTGAATACCTACGATGAACTGAGCTGGTGTCTGTGTGACAGCAGAAGTATTGACCTGTGCGTACAATAATTTCTGCACTACTATCATATGTGTCATTAATGCGCTCCATTAACATGTCAAGTTGGTTAGCAAAATAGCTAAGTGACGTAAATGCTGCATCCCAATTGGTAAGTGAAAGTATAATAGTGGAGGGATGTCCGAAACGTTTGGTAAGATTACTTGCAAAATGATTTTGCCACAAAAATTTGCTATTATTTGTAAGTCCTCCCACTCTCAATGAAATAATACGTATATTGTCTTTTGGTATATTTTGTGGACGATATTTGCCGGTAACTTTGTGACCACCGTGTGTAGCATTTACATTAAGAATTGTCTGCGATGCTGCCGTATTGTATATGGGGAATTTCTCTCCTTGGTCTTCGCACATACATTTTATACTAGCTTGATCTTTAGATGATGAGCACCACTTTCCAAGTGTTGTTATTTTTTTCAACGCCCTTCTAGTGTTAGAGTCTCCAAACCAATGTATAGGCCGTTGCTTGTTATTTAGGGCTTTGGTTAGCTTATCGTAGCTGATGCGCCGTATCTGGCACGTATATGGAAGCCATACACGATTGTAGTTGTCTGGCAGTGGAACCAAAGACGGATCAAAAGGCAAATCAGTAACCAAAACCCAACGCCCATCAACGTCCATCTCTTTGCAGAATGGAAGCTTCAAATAGCGTAACAGACTATAGGGGTTGTAATTAATATCCGTATGGTCCATGACATTAACACCATAAGATGGCATATCAAGTTTTATAGGCGAAAGCACGGGCGGTATTTCAAGACTATCAGGATTCCACTCTGCATTTTTAAACTCAATATAGCCACGCAAGTAATAAATATCTGCTTCGCGCAACGACACATCTGCTTCATATATGTGTGTGCTGTCACGCTGCGTGTTACGGACGTCTGAGATAGGCCGGAGATCTACAGGTACGCTAATGCCCGTGTTATTCCCTGAGAATTCTATAATTATACTGTCCCAAGGCGTATTTGGAAAGGGTGCAAAAACTCTTGATGAACTAGGAGGTGTGATAGGCACTACAACCCGCACGCATACTGTGTCACCAACATAAACAAAATCACTTTGGTCAACGGTAGCAAAAGGTGAGGTACTGTCGGAGTTAAGATTCCAGTAGTAAGTAGGCACGGGAATGTCAATACAACGTTTTAGATTGATATTTCCATTATCTGTAGCTTTAACCGCAGGACTATTTTTGTTGTTAGGCAAAAGCAATTGAACTAGGTTATCAAATAGATGATATGTATTATGATTATTGTCATGGAGCACAGCATACATGTTCCATACTATAGTCACTGTGGAGAGTATCACTGTAACTATAAACGCCTTGATAGCTAGAGCCTTTTGCCGTTGAAACCAATGCAGAATACCAGGCCTATTATTTAAAGAAGCAGCATTGTACTGTGACCCGTTAGGAGAGACATTGACTCTTTGAGCGATGTTGTCTGCAGTCATTGATATAATATAAAACAACACTAGGAAACATAAAATCAAAAAATTTATATAGTAAACAAAAAAAATTTATAGCTCTATTACTGAGGAAAAAATAAATTTAGCACTGCATTTATGGTGACCAGACAAAACCATTTTTAAAAGCAGCACTTTACGTCATATCCAATGTTTGTGGATTGACAGATTGCAAAGAACCTATGATGTGTCGAACAACTGTGAAATATCCCCAAACTGTAAGTTAAACTTGTTTTACAAACGTCAAACAAGGGTCAACTTGGAAACTCCCAACACTTCAATTGCTGATTTTCTTTCTAGTCTTTTCACCGTATTTTATTAGCTTTTTTTTCAATCGATTGTCTGCTTATGTACAACGCTAGGTAAAGTGAGTAAATTCGCAATATCTAACAAACTTTAACCGCGTTACAACCATTAGACTGGTTTGTATAAACTTTATTAATCTAGCAATATCACCTAATATACAGCTTTGTATAAAAGTATTGAACATATTTCGAGGTTTTTTATGCTTTAAACCAATTAAACAGAAATAAGTGTATTTGCGATACTTTATGACACGGATAAAAGGGGGATTAAAACACCGAAATAACTGTCAAAAAATAACCCTAAAACAATTATGTAAGCATTGTCAAAGAAATAAACATGTATACAATCCATATATTCAACATGTTTATGTAACATTTTGCATGTGGTTGCGAGTGCGGAAGCCAACAAGCTCGTTCCTAATTAAATGATCATTAGAAACACAAACAAAGTACAACAGACTTTATTAGCATACGTGAATGATCCCAATAGTAGTTCTATTTTAGCGTGCGTCAGAAAAATAAAGCATCAATGGTGCGCAAAAAAAGATAAAAGAAAACAGATGACAAGAATGAGATGCTTAAAATGAAGAGCCAGTGCTTGAGCCATCAATATCCGAGGCACGGTTGCGTAGACGCGACGGGGTGATCGGGACGGACTTTAAACCGATAAGCTGGTGGGGCTGGAAGCGCAGATTATTATAAAACATGTTAGCTCGCGTGCGATCATCATTCTCCTGAGCAGCATCTAATTGAGGCGGTGGACCTCGATAAGAAGACTGGTTTTGAAGCTTTGGATTCTCGGTTGGCAGTAGCTGGTGCTGCTGGCGACCTCGGAGACTCATTCTGCTCAACGCCTTGGTTTTGATCGCATTGATTTCGCCGGCCATATGTGCCATTTCGATCAGTCTATTCTTCATACGCACGGCCAAAAGTACAAGACGCCATCTCGCTTTGACAAGTTCGCGAGCACGCGCTTTGGGGTCAGCCTTTTGGCGGGCCATCTCATCGATTCTGCGGAAAACGCCGACCTGGCCACCAAGCAGCTGCAACAGACACTTTTTCTGGTAGTACACAAACTTTAGCTTATTCGCTTCAATGTTCATGCGCCCGCGCAAATAGCGAGATTCAGCAATGAGTGCCTGCTTCTCCCGCTTGTGTTCGGCAATAGCAGCTTCCTCGCGTGCTTTGCATTCGTTGCGCTCAGCTAATAGCTGATCGCGCATGCGCTGTTTGATGTTGGCCTCGCGATGACCATAATGCTCGCGGATCAGCGCCTTTTGCTCGTCTGTGATACGCGGGAAGCTCGACGAGTTTGAGCTCGAAGCAGAACCAGAAGGTGAGCCCCGCGTGCTTTTCCCATTCGCTGATGGCGGCTGTTCCACCCTGCCAGTAGTCAGAGATACTACGAGCTGACACACGTTATCACGCCAGGCTGATGTAAAGCGCTCGTTTATGCTCTGCACAATCCGGTTAAGCGAACTAGCAAGAGTGGCTCGAGTCGAAGCGGGATTCGTAGATGTGGCTGAGGAAAGTTTCTTCTGTATGTCGTTGGTCTTCTCTACCGCACGGTCAACCTCCGTATCAAGCTCTTCAACAGCCTGGCGCAGCGCCTTACCCTTTGACAAAGAGTCAGCGCCTGATACACCGGACTCCGTGGCAACAGCGCGTAAAATTGAACCCCACGTATGGACAGCCCAGGTAAGAATTTCGATCTGGGACTTGTGAGTTTGACACAGCTCAATTTCCCTACCACGCCAGGATTCGGCAGCCTCTTTGCGTGCGGCAGTAACCCACTCCTTTTTTAAATAATCCAAGTTAGCAGGACCATTCTGATCAGTGCCTTTGACATGGGTCTGCTGCTGCTGCATACTCCGCTCGTGAAGATGTGCCATTTCTTCAAGCGAGCGTGAAAGGCGGTCATTCTCAGAGATCTGGTAGCTCAGCGTCTGCTCGCATGCCAAGAACTGCTGGTGCCAGCCGTCGCGTTCAAGACGAGCCTCCTGCACATCGGCCTCAGCCACAACGCATTGCTGGCGAAGCCGCGAGATACTGGCGTTGAGCGAGCGGATGTTGGCTTGTTGCGTCGTCAACTGCTCATGTGCGTCAGTGGCCTGAGTCTCAAGCTCGGTTGCACGGCGCTCAGCCGCGCGCAGCCGTTGCTCAGCTGCAGGGACCTCCGCCTCAATGGCCAGACACGACACGTCAAGCTCGGATTGAACGCGATTTAAATCCTGGTCCTTGCTGTCCAACCGCCGCCGCACTGCAGCAGCCATACTTCGGAAATTGTCGCGAATGCTCTTGTGCTCGTCCAAATCGCCCCGTGCATCAAGCATGGTCGCCATATCTATCAGCAACGTTCTGTATACGTTCTCGCATAGCACTGGGCTTTTAACATCGTCCTGGGAATCGTGATGAATACTCTCGTCATCAGCCAAAGCCTGGTCAATGGTATGCCGGCCCAACACGCGACACAGCTGATCAACACTTTCAAAGTAATTGCGGTTCTTGGCTGCACAGCGTTTGAGCTCGTGCTCAATTGCATCCACATCATCCCAATCGGTGCCGCGGCCAGGCGTCGTAATGCGGCTAGCTGAACGTACGCTGTGGCGACGCACAGCAGCACTGGACTCCTGCTGTGCGCGTATGCGGTCAGCAATAGCGCGGTCGGCCAACTGGGTTAGCTCGCGGTTGTAGCCTTCAATGCGCTGCAGCTCAGCTTCGGCAACACGCAGACGCCGATCTCTTATCCGCAGCTCGACAGTGAGTCTAGTAACCTCTGCTGCTGCAATGGACGGGTCGCGAAGTACGGATATGTCCAGCGCACTGGTCTTTGCGTCGTCGTTCTCAGATTGACCACTACGCTTCGCAGCAGCCAGCTCTGCCATCACTGCTGATTCGTCTGCAAGGAATAATGATGGGGGAGGATCTGAATCATCAAGCAGTGATTCCGCAGCGTCAGCACTGTCTGCTACAGGCGCGTCTTGACCCTCGGCATAACTGCGACTACGCATATTGCGGCCCCACTGCGTAGACAGCTTATACGACGGAAGTCTGCTGCTGTCAGCCTTGGCCAGCCGCCGCATCAGCCGTGCACGGTCGTTGCGCACACGCCGAAGATCCCAGCGCACGCGTTTTAGATCCTTGTAAGCCCTCTGAATTGAGGCAGCAATCTCCTCTAACGCCTCATCATTACCCGGCTCATTACCATTGCGGTCCAAAAGGTCAGAAACATCTGCTACCTGAGTGTCAGTATCGCCGATGTGTGCCAAGCCAAGTAACGCACAATCGGCAGCATCCAGTGGACGGTCGAGCGTGGCATTAAACATTTCGTCCTCCTCAGCAAGCACCAGCGCATCTTCGCCTTCGTCTGCGTCAAATTGCGAGTCGGTTGCAGCTGCAGGCTCGTGGTGAGTGAGCCGCGACAGCGCACGTGCAAGCACTGCCAGCTGGCGGTGCACGCGCAGCGCAATTCGCGTAGTAGTGATACGATTGGCTTTGGCGCGCTCATGATGCTCGCTTAGCTCCTCAATCTGTCCCGACAGTCGCGCAACGCTTTCGGATGTTTCCTCGTGCGATGCGCGGAACTGATCGCGCTCCTGTTTTGCACTGGCTAGCGCCGCCCGCAGCGCACGACACTGCTCTTCAGCGTTGCTGATATTGCATTGTATCGCTGTGTCGTGCGTGTAAACGTCTTGTGCAACGGTCTCCTCTTTAATGGGAGTCAGCATACGCTTCCGAGAGCGTCCATTTGGAACCGACGCTGGCTGGTGTGGCGGCTCGTCGTCTTCAATAATATTGGCAACCTCGTCCAGGTGCTTGTCCAGCGAGTTAAAGAATCGACTGTTGCCATCCAGCAGCTGGCTGGCAGACGGCACATTGTTAAGCATTCCTGATACCATCGACGCGCCAGCTTCATCTGTGGACTGACTTTCAGTCCGTTGCAGCATCTGCAGATCGCGAAGTTTACCCGCGCGTCGTAGCAGAATTGCTGTCAGCTCCATGCGCAGAGTTGCGTTATTCAGTAGTAGGTCGCGCAGTCCGTCTGCAAGCAACCGCTTCTCCTTTTCCAAGCGTTCGCGCCGCTGCATCGCTTGCGCAACGCTGGCTTCCAGCGACGCAATATTTGCCTGCACGCTGCGTTTGGACTGGCGTAGCTCAAACTCGCGCGTCTCGATCTGTGCCTCATGCTCGAGATGGGGCGAGCCGCCAGTGCTTGCGCTGGGTGTATCTGGAACTGGCCGCGTTCTGCCCTGCGCCACCTGGCTTTGCAACGCAGCCACTTTTGCTTGGGCAGCCTTCACCGCTTCATGCTGCAAATTGCAATCGTCTTTCATGCGCCCAAGCTCCATCTGCACATCGTCAAGCTGCACCTCTTTAGCAGCCATGCTCTGCCGCAGCTCGTCGTTGTCCTGGTGCTTGCCTAGAAGCTCCTTTTCCATGTCAACAATTGTCTTCTGCAAGTATGTGTTTTTCAGATTCAGCTCCTCGATTTTGTCGCCATGAAGCTGCATATCCGCCAGCTCTGTTTCCAGGCGTGCTGTAAGCTGCACTAGCTCGTCATTCTTTTCGGATAGCACCTGCGTACGCTCAATCAGGCCCTGCTTCTCGCGCTCGCAGCTATCAAGCTCACGCTGCAACTCTTGTTCGCTCTCTTTTAGCTGTACCAGCTCCGTGCTGCTTTCATTGCTTTGCTGCCGTTGTTCCAACTGGCGCTTCAGCTCCTCAATCTCATCACGTGCAGATTCAGCCATTGTAGTCAGCTCCGCATTATCGGACTTGTACCTCTTCTTCGACTCGCTTAGGTTTTCCATCGTTTCAAGCAGCAGCTGATAGTCGTGGCTCACACGTTCCAACTCGTCGCGGTGCTCCCGCCTAATCTTGGCCACTGTCTCGGTTTCTGCGCTGGAATGCTGCTGCTGCTGCTGCTGCTTATCGGTAGCAGTAACCTTCTCCGTAGCGTTGGGTGAAGTTTGCATCATTGTTTCGCCAACCGCTGTCTCAAAAAGATGGCTCTCGTCGCGCGTTTGCTTAAGCTCGCGGTTGCGCTCAGTCAAGTCTTCAAGCGCCTCCTTTAGCAGCTGGTTGGAGTTGCTCAGTTCCGTCACTTGCGTTTCCAGGTCGGCCTTGCGTTCAATATCACTTTGCAGGTTTGCAGAAAGCACGCGCTCGTCTTCGAGCTCCACCAGCTTATCGTGGTAATTAGCTTGAATCTGTCTGTTTTCGGCGTCAATACGATCGTACTCAGCCATAAGATCATCGATGTGCTGCAGCAGCTCCTGGCGCTCTCCTCCCCACGTCTCGTATTTCTCGTGGTGCCGCTCGTTGGTAAGCCTTAGCTCCTCTTCAAGCTGCACAATTGTTTGCAGCAGCTGCTCCCGCGTCTGAGAACCTTCGTTCCACGCGCCAGTTCGCTCAGACTCCAGATCACCTATCCGCTGCCGCCAGCGGTCAACGCTGGCCTGTAGTTCGCTCTTGTCGTCTGCCATTTGCTGACGCTCCTGCTCCCACTCCACGCGCTCTTGGTCCATGTCTGCCAACTGCTGCTGCAAATAGTCGCGTGCAGTCTCAGCGTTAAGCAGTTGCGATCGAAGCCCCTGAAGTTCGTGTTGCATTGCATACCAGGCTTCCTCGCTCTCGCGCACATCTGCATGGACTGCTGATGCATCATGTTTGAGCTGGCTTGCAAACCCGTCAAATTGCCGCTGAAGCTCTGCCAGGCTAAGCAATACAGAATCCTCCAGCCCCGAATTTCCGCTGCTGTCGAGCATATTGTCAATAAGTGGCTTTGTGTTATCCTTCTGTCCGCGGCTTGTTGGTGACGCATTGCTGTCAGAAGCTTCAGACTTATCAAGCATGCCGTAACGTACTGGCGGTGCCGACTGGATCGCTTTTATCGCCAGGTGCCGCGTTAGTGGGTTGACGCTTCGCGAAGGAGTCTGCGATGCTCGCCTTGCCGATGCCGGCTGCGCCCGAGGCGTTGTATATGACGAAGAATTACCGTGGCTGCTTGAAACTGGCGTTGTAGCGCCGGTCAGCATTTGCGAGCGCATAGGCTCTGTTTTTACCGGAGACACAGTTGATGCCGACTGCGAAGAACTGAGGCTACCCATTGTAATATCCTGTTTGTAGCCTGTCAGTCCCTCGCTTTCTGTGGTGGCAGCTATAGGCGCCTCCTTCCCCGCTCTCTCTTCTACTGCTCCTACAAGCAATGAATTTGGAGGCGGAGTCGCAGAGCGCGACGAAAGCCGATTGCGCGACCACCCGGCAAACTTTCGGAACATGCCGCCAGCCATCCCAACTCCTATCGCGCCTACACCTCCAATTCCGAGTCTAGTACCATCTACCTGCCCAGACTGAGATTGCGGCTCTTTATGCTGGTATGCATTGCCTGGCTCTATCTCATCTGACTGAGAATGTGGTGTAGAACTGGCAATATCGGAATTTAACGACTCGCTTTGCGGTAAAACATCAGCTTGTGTCGATGGTATATACGCTTCCGGCTCTTTTGCAGAATCTGCACCCTTTTCATCTATTACCGACAGTTCTGGACTGGAAAACGCCTGTGCACCTGCAAATGAGACCTTGCGCGGCGACGCCTGCGCAGCATCGTCAAAGTGAACTCCTCCGCCAACCGGTGGTGTTGATCTGCTTCCTCGAAGTGCTGATCGCAACACGCGTGCTTCTGCTGGCACTGTGTTGTCTCCAGTTTTGTCACTCAGCGTCCGAGAAATCTTTGGTGTGACAAGCGGATCATGCGGACTATTTGCAGTAGCCTCTTTTGTTGGAGCCGACAAGGTAGATTGGGCTGGTGGATGGTGACTCGGCTGCTGATGTTGATTTTGCTGTTGCTCTGAGGAATTCCGCTCTGACAAGCCTATTGTTTCCTGCGCAGTAGTCTCTTCGCGACCATGGTGTCCCTGAACTGTAGGCTGCTTGGGCTGATCATCTATAGATGACTCCCGTATTAAGCGCGAAAGAGTCACGCCAGTCGATTCGTTGAATGGTGGAATCTCAAAGGTTGTATCATCCGCTGGCGCAGAGCTGTTCTTATGACTAGCAACTGACACACTTCCACCACTCTTCGCCATGTCATTGCCTTTGAATGCAGCATCCTGCTGATGACCAACTGCGCTCCACTTTTCTGACACTACTACATCCCCTCTAAGCCTAAAAAAGGTAGTACTTTAGAATTAAAAGAAAAGTAACAGTATCACAGAGGAATTAGCAATACGCAAAACAAACCCCACCCCAGATCAAAACACACTTTGAGTCACTCGTAGTAGCAGATTACTTACTTTGCAGAAAAGTCAGAGGTCGATTCGTTGTACATAGCACTTTTGAGGCCATTCTGTGATTGCTGTGAGCTTCCAAAATGCGGGTCATTTTGTCGCTCTCGCTCAAACTCGAGTTGAAAGCGTTCACTGTTTGGAGTGCTGAGAGCCAACGAAGGTATGCTGTCTGTGGTTGCGCGTCTCTCATAGGTGGGTCTAGAAGCGGGCGTAGATTGTATGCTACTTCGCGAAGATTTAACCCTTCTATGGGCTTTGGATGCGGTGCTTCTGCTCCTAGTACTGCTATCAAATAGACCCGAATAGATCTCAGAGTCCGAGACCACGCTCTCGTACTCAAAATCACTGCTAGTGTCCATATCACTAGACAAAGCAATCACAACAACCAGCGCAACGTTTCAGGAAGAAAATAAGGGACGTGCACTTTAAAGTTGAATGTAAAAAAAT
>JANBTM010000114.1:2771-16478 GCA_027578695.1 Coemansia sp. RSA 1365 | reverse complement strand
AAAAAAACAAATCGCGCGTGAGCAATATAACAACAAGAATAATAATAATAAAGTAGAGAATAACTTTAAACAAAAGTAAAGTTTCAACTGGCGATTAAAGTAAACATAAGCAGTGAAAGAGGTGCGAAGGAGGAAAGAGGTTTCCTGCCATGCTTTTCTTTTGGCGAGGTGGGTTGGTCTTGTTTACTCCCTTTCAAACAGCCCGAAAAGTGGAGATCAATTTACAATCAATATGATTGGCTAGGAACATATGGCACCTGGAAACTCAGCGCACACCAGCCAGTGTAGAAAAGAATAAGCACAAACATGGCCAAGGATGCTACCAGAAGACGAATGATAGCTGCAGCATCAACATGTCATGTCTGGCGATAAGCGTGCAGTCCTGATGCAAGAACAAAAGCAGTAAGAGGAACACATTTAGAGTTCTACTCGAGTGTATGCTATGTATGAAACTTCAAGAACTGTAGCTATAAAATTGGATTTTCTTCTGAAGAAAGAGAAGAACCGGTATGATGCCAGTAAAATACCGGGTATTTGCACGGGATAAATCCTAACCTTTTAAAAAAGAAGAAAGGGGCCAAGGTAGACAAACATCAAGTCTTGGAAATACCGCGAGCACTTATATCTAGTTTTGAAGGACGTCAGAATTTCTATTCTGCAAGCAACAAAAAACGCAAGGTGAAAATACCTACTCTAATTTGGGAATCTATTTTTCTTTCTTCTCACTGCATTTTGTTTTTAACTACCTGGTTAATTAAAGCCAGTTGGAGTAAAAAAGAACATAAAATCACTACTTAGACTTGACATTTCTTTTAATTGGTAAACTTTTTGAAGTGTGGACATTAGCTACATATATTCAAAGTCCGCACTAACATACATTTTATTTCATAAGGGTTTGACTAAGAAAATGAGCGGAGAGCAGTACGGCTATGGAAGCAAACCCTCAGCTCCACACCAACAGAACCAGCACCCTACTTTGGCAGCACCTATTACGGCGTCGGCAGTAGAGCAGTACGCTGTGCAAAACTCAACCAGCGGAGTAGGCGCAGGGGAATTAACGACAGCGCGTGTTTCTATGGCAGCGCCACCACAGACAGCCGGAGTGTCAGCGTCAGCTTCTGCAGCACGCGGGTACGGCGCACTGCTGAACACGCAGCGGCAACCACACTCAACATTCCAGGGCCGTTACGCACCGCAGACAGGCCCAGTACTCTCACCGCAGCAGCAGCAGCAGCACCCACCACCACCTCCTCCTCCTCCACCACCGCTCCCGCAGCATTACGCAGTGGGGGGAGGAAATCCGCCACGGCGGTTGTCTAATGCGGTGTCAGACCTCTCGGACAGGGTGCATGCGGGGCCAGTGCGGGCAGGGCCAGCCAACAATCACCACGACAATAGTAGTGGCTCGGACACATCGGAAGACGAGATAGAGTTGCTCAAGCAAGCCATGGGAAGCGACCAGTGGGCATTGCAGCGGCAGCGCATGCGGAAAGAGCAATTGGAGAGACAGGGTGCAGGGTCGAGCGAGGACCCGGGCTCTCCCGCAACGCAGAACACGTCACTGAGTGCAGCACCGCCACGGCAGACAGCAGTCGCGCCCCCAGCACCACCACGACAGGTGGCAGCAGAGTACCAACAAGGACATACGCAGCAAGGGTACCAGCAGAGCTACGCACGGCATGGGTATGAACAGAGCCATGCACAGCAAAAGTATGTGAGCGCGGCAGAAGCGCCTCCGCAGACGCAACATGCCTACGCTATGCAGTTTCAGGGGTATCCACAGGCCCAGTCGCCCCAATATGTCCAGCAGCAAAGGTTTGTTGCAGCGTACGACGGGCACCAGGCATCACCGGGGCCAGGGTCGAGCAGTGCGTACGCGTATCCGGTATCTTCACTCGGGCAGCAGGCTTACGCACAGACCCATATGACAGGATATACGCACTGGCAACATGGACAGGCTCCGCCGCAGCGAGCAGGTGTGGGTGGTGTGTATCCGTCGCTGCCAACCACTAACCCATTCGTGCATGGCACAATGGCCCCTATGGCACATGGACTCCCAGCGGCGGGCGCATATCCTTCGGCATCCAGTGCAGCGGGCGAGGGCAGTGGACGGAATGAGTCAGCATCGGCACGCAGCAACGATCAAATGTCTGGCACGGTCACAGACGTCAGTGGATACTCGCAGGCATACTGGGCACATCGGCACCAGTCACCAACACTGGTGCATGCGCAAGCGCCCCTGCGCGCGGCAACAGACTCTTCGCTAGAACGCAAAATGTCTGGCGGTGAGTATTCGGCGCCCGAGCATCGCCAGCACCTGCAACAAGCGGCTGGCATATTTGGCACCGTAGACGCTAGCCGTATGCAGGGCCCAGAAACAATGGCAGTGGTGCCTTCAGCGGACGGCGCAGGCGCAGGCAGTAGCTCAGCCGCAGGGCCCCAAATCCCGTCCAGCTGCATGCCGTTCAGCTATTCGGCCAGTGCACTGGCGCCCATGCGGGAGATGCAGGAGCAGCAAAATGGTCCAGAATCGGCAGCCGATGCGGTAAGTCCACCATCTGCGCTGGCAATTCAGTCGCTGTTGAACACGGCACAGGACGACGCGGCGTTTGAGCCAGCGCGCTTCTTCGGCAGCGATGATGGCAGTGCCAGCTCTGGCGGTGCGGCTGCCATCCATCAGCATATTGCAAAGGAAAATGCCCGCTTTCGGCGGCAGAGCGGAGAGTCTGGAAAGGCACCAATGCCCGCGCACTCGCCGCGGGCGCAGGCGCTGCGGCAGGCGCATGCACCCCCTGGAAACCCTGACAGCAGCCCCAACTCGCACAGTAGCTACCATAGCACCGGGTACTCTACGTGGTTAGGCCGTGCCGATACCGTCATGGACTACGCCACTGCCAAACAGAGCTTTAGCTCCACAGATGACCCTATGCCTGAGTCCTCTCACCTTCGGCCCTCTGCTTACCACACCGACGCCCCTGTTCCGGCGCTACCGGCACCTTATGCTGCATCATCCGCCGCTGAGGCTATTCGGGATTTTGAGGCGACGATGCCAGCGGCTACCGTATCCGAAGTCACTTACGATCATAAATCCATCATGCAGCCGCTTGACCATTCGCTGCATCCGTCGCCCACGTCGCTGGCCCAAGCACCCACTGCAAGTCTTACCTACTATGATTCAAAGAACGCTGAGTCCAAGCCCGTCAGCGTGCTGGTGCAGGTTGGTGACAACAGCCAGGAGGGCTCTGTCGATGGTGCGGACGCTGCCATCGCCACTGTGCCCGGCGAGGCTGAGGCTTCCCGGAAAAAGTCGCCACACGCGGAGCCGTTGGAACCGGAGCCTCTGATTCTAAGCGCTGACTTGCGCGATGCCCACAGTGCGGTGGGGCGCAAAGCAACTATGGAGTCAATTGATAACGTGCTCGAGTATTATCACACCTTCTCCGCACCGGATGACGGCGGCAGTCACAGCCAGGAGACGTCGTCTGTGGAACGCAGCACACGGCCCAGCCTCTTTGATCTCCCGCAACACTCGCACAATCCGACAAACCGCGGCTCCAGCCTCGTTTCCCTGCACCGTCAGCAGACTACCCCGCCGTACCAGCGCACGTCACTCTCGTCACCCGTTGACAAGGCGGCAAGCCGCAGGCATCCAGTTGACACGACACTGTGGCCGGAGATGCCATCTGCCGACTCGTCGCCATTTTGCTCGTCGCAAGAAAGTCAGCCAACCTCTGCCGCTGCTGTCAACGTCTTTGGTTGGAAGAATGCAGCAGATCGCCCGCTGGACTTTACTACGCTACCACCGCTACAACCGCGCGATGATATGCTGCCTGTCGACTCGGGAGCGTGGGGGCTGTCGCAAGGGCCCATGCCATACGCGGACATTTACTCTCGGCTTGAGCGCCTTTCCGAGCCAGACGATCTGCAGCTACCGCCTAGCTCGGCTGTGCCAGATCACTCGCCGGCGGACGTTAGCGTCACTGCAACGCAGCAACAAGGTGACAACCTTGCGGCGAACGATGACGACGGAATGCTGCAGATGGAGTCGCTGGACGGAGTCAGTGTGCTAAGCGACATCATTGATCAAGGCCTTGCACGAGGCAGCGACTGCGCCTACTCGAATTCCAACGACTCCACAGACAGCTTTGGCGAGCCCATCGAGGGCGAATCTGGTATGCTGTCAAAAGGCCTTTTAGATGCTGTCAAGCGCTCCCACTCGGCGGCTCTCCATGCCAATCTGCCGCCCTCAGTTTCACAGCTGGCAGATACCGTTGCCCGTGCCACTATTGCCCAGCCGTCTCAATGCAACGACGCATCGCCATCCAGCCGCCCAAACCCTCCGTCTGCTGGCGCACACGCCGATCATCTGCCGCCAGCGGAAATTCCACACTCGGTGCGCACCAATGTCAGCACGCTAACCGGGTCGACCACTACCCATGACGAGCACCACTCGGCTACCAGCGTCGCAGACTCTACGCTGCGCGAGAAGCACGGCACTCGTGCGCCTCTGCCAAACACCTCATCTGCCTCCGGCCTGCCAACCATCCCACTTAACTGTATGCCCCTAGAGATCATGGAGCTTGCCAGCGAGTTAGAGTTGGCCCTAGCGCGCGAGCAGGAGGACTACTACTCTGATAACGACGCTGCACCGCCTACCCTGGACCCTGCCATTCTTCAGAACCTCGGTCGCGCTGTGCACCAGCAGTGCTTGTTGCAGCGCCAACAGATTCAGCGTCGCAAGAGCAACATGCAGCTGGGTCTGACCACAGCCGCCTCTACTTTTCACGAGGAAAGCATGGCAGCTGCTTCTGTTACCGCATCAAACTCTGATGCCGCTCCTTCTGAGCCGCACTACGACACTCAGGAGCTGGCCCTTCAAGCCATGCTAGAGGAGGTGTCGCTGTATTTTACGCAGTCTGGCCTGAGCCTGGTTTTTCCGTTTTCTGCAAAGTGGGTTAATTGGCTTACCCGCCATCCTGACCGTCCGTTCCCCTGGCGGAAAGACCCGGAAGACGAGCTGGCGCGCGCTGCTATGCGCGACGATGACGATGACGATCCTGACGACGGCGCCGATGCAGAGGCGCAGAGCGACGTGTCGAGCTTTGGCGGCGAGCCACCCATCATGAGCCGCCCGCTTCCGCCTGATGACGTGCTAAGTGTTGCCATGATTCCCATGTCAAAGCGCCGCCCTGCGCGCGTCACCGACTTTGTTACCCAGGAAAAGCGCAAGGGAATCAACGCACACTGGCAGTATTACTCGGTAATCAACCAGATCATCGCGGTTGCTAGCACCATCCATCGCACGCTGCTGCTTCCCGAGCTAGAAGCTGATCACTCATTTGTCGCTCATCAGCTAGCTGCACTGTACCAGTTCCTCGGCGGCGATTTCAAAAAGTACAAGATGCGCATTGAGCAGATCTTTGACGCTATTCGTCAGGGCCTGGATAATGGTGCTGCTGCTGATAATGATGATCACGACGCTACAGCTGAGCATGTTCCCAAGGTGCTAGGTGCTGAGAGCGCTGGCGTGCTGCGTGAAATGATGGCAAGTATAATCATTGACGCTCTATATTCTATGAACCGCGTGGCTCCCGTAAAAGACCAGCCGCCGAATACTCCTACTGGCATTGTTCGCCCTCGTCAGGATCAGCACCATGCTGCCCGTGGCGAGTCCGTCAGTTACGCGTTGTCAACGCTCAAAGGGCTACCCACTCAACCGATTCTCCGCTATCTGACTAAGGAAATGCGTGTGGTTAATGCCGAGCTGCACCAGCGCCGTCGCCACCAACAGCACCAGCAAAACCAGCGAGGCCTGGTGCATAACCTGTCGCGAAACAACAGTGTAGGCCATCTGCGTCATCCCCAGTACATGTACCAGGCTCCGCCGCCTGTGCCGCCGCTTCCCCTTCCGGCTGCAAACAGCGCTGGCAGCAGCGATGCTGGCCCTTATCATGGCGCTGCGAAGCCACAACATAGTCAAGACTCATCCCGCAACCATCACACGCTTTCGCACTCCAAGCAACATAGCACATCAAATGCCATTGATGATGCTGTCGTTGCTATGCTGCTTCCTAACAACGCTGATGATTAGCAATAGCACCAACAGCGGCTGTTGCTGTTAGCCTTACTGCTTTTCTTCAAAAATTAGAATTTATCTGTATCCAGCCATCATAACCTTTGTTAGTTCCATCTTTTTCTTTAAAAATAGTATTGTTCTTTTGTCTGAAATATAGAAAGAAGTTGTGAAGGGATCCGCTTCTGTTGTTAATGTAATTCCAAGCCAACTATTCCACTCCTTCATCTCATAGAAATAAAACTAGGCCATTGGGTTGATGATACGTGAAAGCATAGGCTTTGGGTTGCTTGCGCGATATCCGATGAAGAGTATTAACGGAATGTACCCCCAGTGAACAAGAAACTTGCCCGCTGTTGTGCCCTTGACAATAATGTCCTTGACTGTGTCGTTCATTTTTTTATGCCTTTGTTGATAGGTATAAGCTTGTTTTTGAAAAGATAAGGATAAAGCTAACAAACACAAATAAAAAATTTTAAAATATCGGCGGATCAGATGAAACTTATTACATTTGGCCACTATAAGGTTTGTGGCTATGGGTTGATTTCCCATGATGTGTGTCAGCACAAATTCAAACATTTCATATAAAATACTACTTGCTCGCTACCTCATTGGTAATCCAGCGTTAAAACTTCGTTTAAAAGATACATCAAAATTACCACAGCAATCTTGTCCAAGATTTATTATACAACCAGAGTATTTGCAGTTTCTGGACAAGGGTCACATTACCTGGTTCCTTTATTTATAATCCACTTTACATATTACCTTGCCATTGTCAGACAGTCCTTTCAAGTGAACATAAAAAGTAATTTTAGGCAAGCAACACCTATTTGTAAAAGATATATTGTAGCGTGCATCAATTTCTGGTAAAGATATCCTTATTGACCAAATAGTTTCTAGAAAAGAAAAAAAAGTTGGTTTGTAGGAAATACAAGAAAGGGCAGACCGATTTAAAACAATAATCAGTGTAGAAACTCTGCATCCTTCATCCATGACTAAACAGCATTTCTTTATGTTATATTAACTAATCAAGCCCTTAGGAGTGATTTTAGAACTCTCCCTCCATTGTCATGCACATTAATCAATTAGTGGGACACACCAACTCCCTACGATCAGCAGGTAAACCCTACATGTATTTAAAGTTTAATTTCCTGAGATAATAATAGTAAAACTTTGATTTATTTTAGTAATTTCAAACTGTGTGTGGAATTCTTATCTCATTATTTCAAATGATAGATAACCAATTTACTAAAAGTTTTATAAAGTTTGTCACAATTCCAAGAAGATAATATTTTAAAAAGTTATTATGAAACTTAAAAAACTTTCTAAGATATCCATTCAGTTTGCTAAATTTATAAAGCTCCCGCACGGCTTAAAATTAAAACAATATAGCTAAGATTCTTTGCTGACTGCCTTTACATGTTTAGGAGGAAGATTAGAAAAGATGTTTACATCTCTAACTTTGCTCCCTCACAACAGGTCGATACCTCGTGAAGTCAATCTTTTTTTGATTGAACAGCGGCATAGGTTTCGTCAGGGTCGGGTCCACTTCTGGAACCCAACACTACATTAACACCCATCGACGGAGCGCCAAATTCTAGTCGCGCCGTATATACAATTGTGTAGTGAAGAACGCCATCTATTGGTAAAGGTTCTTTGGGAGGGTTCTCATACAAAGTCCAATTGTACCCTGCAATATCATACCCCGACACATCGAAGTTTTCTGTTAAATAATTCAGCATTTCTGGTTTATCAAAACGTTCTGTTTTACTAACAACCTCGCTTTTCTCACTCTCCTCACCTTTCGTATAAAACAATTTTGTAGCTTTAGGCAATTTGTTTAAGTCGATGTTTTCTGACATGTTTTCTTAAACCAGATAAAATGTAGTGCTTGAAATTTGATGTTATAAAAGAGCTGCTTGTCAAGGGATGTTAGATGGCTATGCTAATGTATAATTAGAAAAGAATGAGGCAGAGGGAATCTAAGCATTTTTATATTCAATTTTTTTTAGTCGGTCTCAAGCTTGGAATAGCTAAAGCGGAAGTCGAAGCCCCAACATCTACACCGTTGGGTTTGCTGCTCACACTGCTGACCTACTTTATGGACATTCTACAAAGGTGCATTGCTTGTTTTTAAGACAATAAAGGTTGGCTCTGTCTTATTCGGTGATGGCGTCATTGCCGCCCACCGCATTGAGCAAGACTTGGTTGTTAAAAAGGGTGCTCTGTCGGCTTTTTCTTACACCTACTTTGCATTTCTTTTCTTTTGCCATATATGCTGCGCACATAATTATGCATGGATAATATTTATTTTGGTGCAAACAGATACACAGATGAACAGTTAGAGAATATGGTGTTATGAGATACCCTCGGTGAGAAATTTAGGCTAAAGGGTATTCCAAAAGTAAATTTTAATATATTCTTAGTATAGCGTGCTAAAAGGTTTGTTTAAATTTATAAGAATAGGTTTATGTTCAATCATACAAAAACTCCAGTGGTTACTGTGGTTGCTTGTACGTAAGCATTATAAACCCGCTTTGTTCTACTAAAACTGATATACATTAACCGACAAATAATAGATATATTGAAGCGTCGAAAAAAAAGCGATATAGTAAAAACCCAGCATCAATATTTAAAAGCAACATGGCCTGTCATAGTCTTTATATGAACAAATAAGTGCAGCTACAATCCATAAAGTGATGGCGTGTTGGAGGATTTAGTAGGTCTTCTTGTCCGACTGAAGGCCGGCAAAGGATGCCTTGGGAATTTTAGAAGTCTCGAGAATTCAGCTGAAAAATAACAGCAGCATGTTTCACATACTAACACATGCACAAACCCATACACAACAGTTTAACTGAATATATTTATAGGGCAATTGCGCAAAAGTATAATACTCTGGGCTTCATTAATACATACTATTATAGCATGTAGTTTACCCTCCTATCGAAAAACCCCCTTTATGACTGAACAAATGGAAAGCATTGGCAAGGAGTGCACACCGCTTAAGCACGAGTTTGATGCTTGTTTTACACGTTGGTACAGTGAGCGTTTTTTGCACGGCGACAAGACTAATGACTGCGAAAAGATATTTAAGGCATATCAGGCTTGTTTAAAGAATGTATTGAGAGAAAAGGGATTGACAAAAATGATAAGCGATGCACGGCCATCAATCGGGTCTGTGTTTACTGATAACAATGAGGATATTGACAAGTAACAGGGATGATCAAAGATAATAGCAGCATTGGCTAACCAAGAGCTTTTGCTGTCCAGTATATCCAAAACTTTTTTCTATTATTAACTCTACAAGTGTATATGTATAGATCATTAGACAATGTTAATGTTACAGAGTATAAGTAAGAGAAAGGAATAGTCGCAATAAAAAAGAGAAATCAGGTATCTGTAGAAACCAGGTAACGACGACTGGAGATGTTTTCAACCGCATTGCCAAGTCTGGGCAATTGCACATACGCATCGACTCCATGACCAGGCAGCGAATGAACGTTGACATTTCCTCCCCAATACTTTGCGTATATGCGAGACATAGGCAACCCAAATCCAAATGTCACAAGTGGAGATACTGCCGCATCGCCCTCGTCCATGCGGGCCTCCATGCGATGCACGCTGTGAAAGTTGTGCAAACGCTTGGCCTTGAGAGGATGAGTAAACGACCAGATATACGGCAATACTTGCGGACTGATGCCACCACTCTGGTCAGAAACTCTAACTACAATGTCAGTATGGCTCGCGCATATGGTTACGCGAATAGGCGGGAACGCCGGATCGCCTGCATTCTCCGCCTTGCCAGTTCCGGTGCTCTCCAATCGCGCAGCAAAACGCTCCATCACATGGCTCATAGAATTCTTTAATAGCTCATGTACTATATAGCTGAAGTGTGCAGGGATACACATAAGTGTTGCATCAGTATGTCCCTCAACAAGAACCTGAGGTGCGGATCCTGGAGGTAAATGGAAGGCTTCCTCGTACATGCCGGCAGCATGCAAAGCACATTCGTGTACCAACTGGGCCACATTACAGTCCGCACACACTATGCCGATGTGTTGGGTGGTAAAACCAGAAGGGGCTTTGGCAAGTTTGGCAAAGCTCTCAGATGGCAATAGATTCAGATGGCGACGCAGGTCCTCGTCAAACTGCTCGCTCAAGGCGATATGCTGTTCGGCCAGAGTACGGCGCGAGATACGCGAAATCAGCATCTGATTCATGAAGCGGTCAATCTCGTCTGGCGCCACGAGGTCGGCGCATTCAGATACGCCCATTCCCAACTGCGGAATTACCTGTGAGTGCTCCAGCAAATTCTTCTTAACATTGTCACAGAATCGCCGGTTGTCGTCTAGCGTGCGCACTACCGGAAACCGCCGGAACTCGTCAAAGGCCCGCCAATACAGGTCATAGACCGTCTTTAGATGTGGGTTTGTGCCAGCTATGTACGGTAGAAATTGAAAGTCACTGATCCGATGCGCCAGACGCACTGGAAGCTCCGACCGCACATAGTTCGCAGAGGCAAGTAGCTTCTCCTCCGTCAACTGCCTTCCAAACAGTACCAGCTGTCTCAGTGACACCTTCTTCGGCTCCTGTGCTGTGAACCGGTCGAGAATCCTGTTCTCATAAAACTTTTGTTGCAGACTCCGCCGTGACTGTGCAGACCCCATTCGCGCTTGTGCGCTGCTGGAATACGCCATTGTAGTCGCTGAGGCCGCTAGCGCTGAGGTCGTCTTCGTCCGCTGTGCCATACCCTGCGCACGGACAGTCACCACCCGTGCCCTGCCTTTAAGAATAAGCATCAATGCAGATAGGTAGAGTTTTGGTGCCAATATAAACAGGTCCGATGACTTTGCGGCAAGGTTTTATTAATATAGCATAAGAGGCTTGAGTCTGTGTAAAAACAAGGAAGAGGAAGAGAAAACAAGGATCCAAAGTAGAGCACGATGAGGGAGGAGGGTATCCTTGGCAATTGGTGTATCACATTCGACCTTTTTTTTTTTTTTTTCTTGGCCGGCGAGAGATGGCCAATCGGCTTCTAGACTTGCTTCCCCCTCTCCACTTGTACCCCCGTGCCCTCTGTGGGCTCCATTAAAAATAAAATTGTAGCTATGCTTAGGAGGCGCTCAGGGAACCCAAGGCATATTGTGTGCCGCAACATAGCTATGCAGACTTCAAGCAGCTGACTTTGCCCGTAGATAGGAGGCGTTGCATCGGCATACAGGATTCTGCAGCAACGCTCAAAGGAAAATGCCTCCCAAGCAAGTAATGCAGCGGCACATGTTAAAGGCAACCAAGAAATCCCTCTGTCACCGATACGCACAACATGATGAGAGAATTATGCATAAACCCGCTACAGCCATAAAAAAAATACATTTAAGAGGAAGTAGATATTGCATATATTGCACAGGCGCATGTGGCTACGAGTTCTGCGAGCGCGGGCTCCAATGCGTCAGAGCCAGCAGCGGACGGTTGACCAAAAAATTCTGGTTCATCTGGCGGAACTCGTCGCCAAAAACCTCGGTACCCACACGCAGAATCTCCTCCTCCTCGAGAGTGATGGGTGTAATCGTGCGCAGACAGTAGTCCTTGACAGGATTCTGGGGTGCCCGACGCGCGCGCAAGTTGTTGATGCGGTTGCGCAGCTGCGACGCAGTCTTGCACGGCATCATATGCACGCGCATTGAAGCCACATCCTCCAGGCCAAATAGCCGCAGCCCGCGGAACAGCAGCGTATCCTCGGATTCGAGAAAGTGTATCCGGTTCTTGGGTTTACGGACTGCAATTATGCGAGGAAGCAGCGTGTCGCGGAATCCACTGTACGTCAGCAACGGCTGAATAAGAAAATGCATTGCCGGCGGCAGCATCAATGGGTCAATCTTCATTTTCATCCAGTCTAACCGCGGCACGCCGTCGTCGCCCTGAACAAATATTCGCCGTCGTGAACGCGGCACTCGGTGAATCTCGCGCCGAAATGTGCGCATTTGCGACTTCATTTCCTCCACCAGAACGCGCATATCAGCCTGTGTATATGCCGGCAATGTGCCTTCGCTGGTAGCCGCAGGCATAAACAGCGTCATTCCGCTACCATCGCGTAAAGTACGGAAAACGCCTATATCGCCTGCGCCAGAACCCACGCAGAGATTGCGCGGCATAGGCTTGACCAGTGGTGCCAAGGGTTTCATACCCGGTAGCGTTGCCAGCTCACGCTCGGCGCCTTCAGAACGCGGAAGCAGCGCCTGCTGCTTGTTGTTATCCGGCGAATCAGAGTCGGTTGCCTTGCGCTTGCCGTTGCGCAACTCCAAATGCATTCGCGGAAACACACACTCCAGAACAAGTGCCGATTTAAAATGAAGTGGTGCAATGGCTGTGCAACGGCACTGCGGTGTAAAGTTGAGGTTGGAATCATAAGAGCGAACCACAGGCTGTGTACCGGGTGCCGGCCTGCGGACACGTGCAACACGCTCGCCCTCAGGCTTCTCAATGTCGCCAGACAGCTGCGTTGCGCGGTGGATCTCATCCACAGCTTCATAAATGTCAGGCACAACCGCTGTAATCCCCGGAATCGCAAAAAAGGACGCTGGATTTGGCGCAAAGCGACCGCTCGCCGTGATGGCTACAGTTCCAGACTGCACCTGCTGATGCTCGGCATTCTCGATCAAATCACCAAAGACCCGCAGTCCACCCGGGCTAACTAGGTCGCTGGGTGACTCACGCGTGCCTAGAGAGTGCCATAAAGCAAGCTGGTCAAGCTGTCGCTTCCAATGCCGCGAGCGCTCAGCATGTGGGCTTGTTTCAGCGCATGAAATCAAAAATGCTTGCGACACAAACTGAAAGTTCTGCATCTGCTGCTCGCGCAGCAACGCCAGCTGATCCGATGTAAACAGAAGCGCGCCATGATCCATGCTCAGTGATTCCTCCTGCACTTCCAGGTCCTCGCCCTCTTGTAGCGCATCCTGGAACAGCCCATCCATCTCTGTATCAATATCGTTGGCTCCAAGCCCGTCCATCATCAGCGCCTTTACTAGCGACGTCGAGGCCGGCTTCTTCGTCAGTTTACGTGCCGCTCTAAACATCCCGCGCTTCGATGGCGTCGTCTCACCAGCTAGCCGCTGTAGGTGACCCTGATGTGAATGCGATCGGTGTATGCCACGTGCACCCGGCGCACATGTGTCTTCCGCGCTATTGCGGTTGTTGCGCCTTGGCACAGTACCTGGCGCATTATCCAAGACCGGTGCTGCCATTGTAGCCCCGCCCACTGTCGACATGTGCTCCTCAACCCGAATATCCTTTGACGATAAGTTGTTTGCTGCAGGTGCACATCCGCTTGACTCAACTCCCGAAGTGTTCCCAACCCCTATTTGCGAAAATATGTTGGAATCCGGTGCAATGGTCGGCAACCACGCTGCTTGCGTTGTATTTGTCACTCCCGTGCCTTGTGTCTCGCTATTCCCTGCATTTGTAACGCCCTGCATAAGCTGCTGTATCAGCGCATCAGGTACAAAGTTGCCACTAGCGCCGCTACTGCTCGGATTAGGCAAGGTGTTCGCGAACAACGCCTCTGACGTGCTTGTGTCCAGACCAAGCTGGTGCAGTGCCATCTCCCACGAGTTTTCATTAGAGCCGCCGTTGTACGT
>JANBTM010000113.1:4590-34710 GCA_027578695.1 Coemansia sp. RSA 1365 | reverse complement strand
TAGGTGTCTCCCGCAATTTTATTTTGTTTATAATATTACTTTTTGATCATTATAAAAAAAAAAAACAATTGACTCGAGGTACTCCAAGAAAAGCTGTAGACCGACTCCTTTATTTTATACTTGCAACCATTTGCTGACATAGCTTGAAGTTATTATCCAATGTCTCTTAGCTAGCTGCAACACAATTTCTAATTTTCATGAAATGTAGAAACCTTCATGACTGTTTGTTGTAAATTGTTTCTTTAGATAGGAGTATTTAGTAAGTATTATTATTGTGTAATATTGAGTTTAAGTTTGTGCTTGTCAGGTGTCTTGTGGATGAAAATACTGCCATCCAATGCATATGTTTGTAAATTTTAAATTGTGCCTTAGAAAAAAATGGGCTTAAGATCTTATTAAAGAGTTTCGCCTGTTAAGGAGGACAGATAAAAGCCGACAATTTAGGCGTTGATGGTCCATGGGTCGTTGCAGTTGCTAGGTGCTCTCCGTCTTTCACTGCCAGATCTGTTGACTGCCACTAATACTTATGTCCTATAACATGGGTAATTTTCTGTTTACTACTTCCTATTCCAAAATCTGCAGTGCAAAACCAACGCCAACCACACCATCAAAGACCCACTCCGCCCATATTTAAACGGAGCCCCTGCTCACAGCGCAAACGCACTGCCAGAATGGCGCTAACCCTCAACTCTAAATTCCAGAATAAAAAATAACAACATGTTTTTTTTTTTGCAAAAAAAAAAAAACCCCCCATTAGTTGCCAGATGGAATAGCTGTGTATCGAAGAGGCCCAGCCACTTGTCCATAAAGCCCCAGATTTTCGCGGCCAATCATTTCGTCTTGAACTTGCTCAATGCTTTTAAAGTAGCGAACAGTCTTGACGTGTAGCTCTAATGTGGCATCGTCGTCGCAGACAACTAGCGAGCGCGGGTGAGTCTGAATAGCAGAGACAGTCCACATATGATTGACGCCCTCCTCAATGCACTTTGCTAGAGCGATGGCCTTGTTAGCGCCGGTAATAATCACAACTACCTCGCGGGCATCCATAACAGTGCCGACGCCAACTGTCAGCGCAAGCTTGGGAACCTTTGAAACATCACCGCCAAAGAAGCGGGCATTGGCAATAATCGTCTCGTAGGCCAGAGTCTTGACACGTGTGCGGCTCTGGAGCGAGCTTCCAGGCTCGTTAAAGGCAATATGGCCGTCCGGACCAATCCCGCCTAAGAAAAGCTCAATTCCGCCATAGGCCTGGATCTTGGCTTCGTAGCGCTCACATTCAGCTTGCAAGTCATTGGCATTACCATTTAGAATGTTAACGTTCTCTGGCGGGATGTCGATGTGCTTGAACAGGTGATTCCACATAAAACTATGATAACTCTCTGGGTGATCACGCGGGAGGCCAACATACTCGTCCATGTTGAAAGTCACGACGTTCTTAAAGGACATACTGCCATCGGCACAGAGCTGTACTAGCCGCTTGTAGACGCCAACCGGGGAAGATCCAGTTGGCAGGCCGATGACAAAGGGTTTATCGGGAGTTGGTGCAAATTGAATTATGCGCTGCTTGATATATTCAGCTACAATGGCGGGGTACAGTAAATGAATTAAATATGCTGGTATGGCAGCACCAGCATGCGGCAGCACAAAGTGAAGAAGCATTAAGACGATGGTAATCAGGTCATGTGCATAGGACGCGCCTCAACCCCAGAATGAGGAGCAATTTTCAGAAGAGTCATGCATGTGTATTGGACAAGGCAAATCAATATAGAATGCACAATGTAAACGCCTTATTTCCTCTGCCCTACCACCTGCGATATGTTTTCTCGAACAGGTAGAGACAAAGGCAACTAGCAGTGGAGCTCTATATCAGTTTTTCTGCGTAGTAAAGTAGGTTTCACACCGAGACCATTATCGTGGAAAGATTGAAAGGCGGTTGAAGAGTGGGTGTGGACAGCATAGGCAAAATAGTCGCCAGCACCTACCTATATAGTCCGCCACAGTGTCGGCATCACTTCGTATAACGAGTCTCATCCTTGAAACAAAAAGAAAAGAAAAGTAGTAGTGGTTACACAGCCAAAAGGCAAGTATGAGGCAGAAGAGTTAATGGGTGTGTCGAAGGAGATGACAAAAGGCCGAGAAAACAGCGTCTACACCAGCTCTTTTATACCATGAAGGCCGGGGCAAGGGGAGGGATGCGCCTGACCTCCCGATGTACACCCCGGCCACAGGCGATCCAAGTCTCGCTGGTGACTACACTCTTGTTCCCATTCGCTCGGGCCTTTTCTCGGAGCACGAGTTCCCAGCAAATCATAGGACCTCTGCAGTTGCAAATCCACGCGCATGCTTGCCAATTTTCCTCTGCGTCGCTGAGTGATAAAGGGATGTTGGGCTCCGGGATCCGGGATTCGCGGTCTAGCGGAGATTCAGGCATATCCTTCCGCTAGTCTGCCTTTCTGTTGGCATATTATCGATAAGATTAGACAATCCAGTTGTAGCTCTTCTATCAAAGCAATGCGCCTTACTCTTTTTCTGTCGCCGTCAGAACGCAACCTCGAAATATACAAGATCTTTTGGATACTCCGCTGTCGGCTGTTCATATTGGCGTAACTTTTAATAATCATCTATTCTGAAAATACAGGAAAGTTTCGTATAGCCAGCTTAAGAACATTCCCGGGCAGCAATGTCAATTATTGAGCGAAATTTGACATACGGCGGCGCACCCAGTTCTCCAGCCCGCCCGCAACAATAATCTCCTGAGCAGCCTTCCCAATGCGTGGGAGACTGCCTTCAAATAGTAGCTTTCCACCATCGTCCTTTAGTTGGATCTGACCCGCAACCAGGTTCACATGCGCCTCAAGCCCACTAACAATCGTTAGCGCAGCATTGGAAGCGTCGTATCTTGCACGCAGCCACTGCACAAGAGGCGGCGATTCCAGAACAAGCAGCCCATTGTTAACTGCATTGCGCTTGAAAGTCTCGCTTGCGCTCTCGCAGACTACAAGGCGTACACCAGCGGCCAGGAGCGCCGTAGCCGCCTGTTCGCGTGATGATCCAGTGCCAAAATTTGCACCAGCGACAACAATGTCATCGTTTTGAATGACTCGGCTAAACTCAGGATCGTAGTTCTCCATGACGATCAATCTCATCTGCTCACGCGTAATATCATCCTGATACGTATACTTTCCCGGGTATATACCATCGGTGTTTAGGTTGTCCGCGGGAAGGAAAACAAGGCGCCCGGTGAGTGAAACAGGAAACCCGTGGATTGCATCGTCCGGCGATGCCGAGCCTGCTACATCTCCGCAGGATGAGGTGCCTGGGGACTCAATTCCAAAAAGGACCCCGCCTGCAGAATCTACTGCAGCTGCGTCAACAGCACCCTGGACTGCGGTTGCGGGCGAGCAGATGTGACCGCGAATGGCCGAGGCAGCGACGACGGCTGGTGATGCAAGATAGGTGTGGGCCATCTTGGAGCCCATGCGGCCCTTGTAGTTGCGATTGGTTGCCGAGATACCAACCTCGCCGTCTTCCAGCAAGCCAACACCCAGACCAATGCAGGGCCCGCAACCTGGCGGCAAGGTCTTTGCACCAGCGTCAACCAAAACTTGCCAATCGCCGCTGGTCTGGGCGTCAGCCATAACCTGGCTAGATGCAGCGGCCACGTACCACGACACGCCAGCGGCAGCCTTAACCGGCGTGCTGGGACGAGCGCGCTGTGCGGCACGGATTACATCGGCAGCCTCGCGCAGGTCCTTGGCACGTGAGTTAACACAAGACACAATGTAAGCCTTTTGAATAGCCACCTTTTGCGCCTCAAGGGCAGGCAGGGGAGTGGCGACCTTGACGGTGTCGGGGCCCGAGACGTGAGGTACCAGTGAGCTAAGATCGAGCCACAAGCGTTTTGCGTAGACAGCGTCAAAATCAGCAGCCCAATAGGCAGGCTCAGCCTTGATACTTGCGCGCAGCGCAGCTACCGCCTCTTCGTTGACAGCAGCAGCAGGGCGACGTGCGCGGGCCTCATACCAGCGCAGTGTAGTGTCGTCAACAGCAAAGATACCAGCAAGGGCGCCCCACTCGGTGGTCATGTTAGCAATGGCCAGCCGGTCTTCAACAACCAAGGC
Organism: Coemansia sp. RSA 1365; assembly: GCA_027578695.1. Classification (NCBI taxonomy): domain Eukaryota; kingdom Fungi; phylum Kickxellomycota; class Kickxellomycetes; order Kickxellales; family Kickxellaceae; genus Coemansia; species Coemansia sp. RSA 1365. The sequence goes on along the minus strand of JANBTM010000113.1, from coordinate 30,589 downwards.
GCGCGCCCCCTCACCCACAAATTCAACAGCATGGTTAAGGACCTCGTCGTGGGAAAACAGAGCGCATAGAGCCACAATGACGTCCTTGCCCACAACGCCAGGAGGCAGTCGACCACGCAGCTCAACGCGGGCAACGGGTGGCGCCTGCCACCATGTTTGTGACGTTGCCCAGATCGCTGCAGCATCGGTGCGCACAACCGGCGTACCCAGACAGCCAACGCCGCCGTACATGTTCGAGTGCGAATCTGAGCCGACAACCATGGTGCCAGGCCAGGCGTGGCCCTCTTCCACGAGCACCTGATGAGCAATGCCGCGGCCAGCGGGGTAGAAGCGGTTTCCATGATCCTGTGCAAACTGCTCTATATCGTGGTACTTTTTTAAGTTTTTGTCACCCTTGTTCTGGATGTCGTGATCTAGTGCAAAGACAGGCTGATGTGGGTCAGCTAGCCGTGTGGCACCAATGCTCCTGAACTTTGGAATTACAGCGCCGGTGTTGTCGTGTGTCATTACGTGTCGCGGGCGGATGGCAACAAAATCGCCGCTGCGCACCAGTTCGCCGTCACGAATCCCTACGGCATGGCGCTGCGCGATCTTCTCCACCAGTGTCTGACCGCCGCGTCGCACAGCAGTAAACGAAAACCCGCGCGTAGACGCGAGAGCGGGGTGTCTACGTGCAGCAGTGGCGCCCATGCGACGAGCGGCTGCAGCAGCGACAAGCAGTCTAAAGCTCATGATTCGAGGGCCTGGGATGTGGCACAACCGTTAATGCCTTGGTAAGGTGAGGCTGGATAAAAGTTAAGCGTATATTGACCAAAGCACCAAAAGAAGGAGAATAGCAGGGCGCTGTTTCCATCAGATTGAGATAAGAGCTCTGACTCACGAGTATTGAAGTTGGATAAAGCGGAGCGAGCCGGGAGCCGAGAACAGAAAAATCGAGCCGGGTCAAGCAACCAAGGGATGATTGGCACTCTACTCCTGCTTGGGTGGTGGCTGGTTCACCGGTGGGGCGGCGGGGCGGAAGCCGTCGACGTTGAATCCGGTGGAGTTATTGTGCTTGTCGAGCAGCGTGCGCGCGATGGCACGCTCGTGAGCGTGCTGGAAATGGCACAGCTGCTTGGCAGCCACAGCGACCACGGCAAAGGCAGTAACACCCCAGTTGCCTGCGCTGAGCAGACTGCCTCTCTTGAAAAGGCCGAGCATGGCAGCGGCGGCACCGGAGCCCAGGCCGTATAGCAGGCCCTCGCGAGCACAGGGCTCGCTGCGCACGACGCTTTTTAGATCGCCGAAGCTGTGGGCCTACGCGTAGGCAGTTGGGGAAAAGACAGATAGGGCATTAGGCGCGGATCACAACAGACAGAGTTGGGTGGGGGGCTGTGGCGTGCATACCTTGACGACATCTGTGAGCGTTGTGGGAGGCTTCTGGGGATCGCCGCGGGAATCGGGGCGGTCGTCTGCGGGCATCGGTTGGGCAGGCGGCGATGGACAATGACTGCAGGCGTGTTCGTGGCCGGGTGGGCAGAGGTAGAGCCGGTGAGGAGAACAGCGCGATCAAAGAAGGCGAGCACCGAGGCCGATCCTACGCGCAAAAAGCCGGCTGTGGGGTGAATTGCGTGCATCCACAAAGAAATGGGACACGCAGCAACTGCGGCTGCAGCAGCTGCTGGGGGGTGGGTGGCATTATTCTCGCACTTGGGCGGCTGACACCCAATAAACTCGGAACTGCCCGCAACAACAATCTGCCTCCCCGACTGACGCATAAATGCGCGCATGGCGCCGCACTTGCGCTTTTGAAACTCCTCCAAGCCGCCTTTGTGGACCACCTTCTGCTCAGCCTCCCGCAGCTCTTGGCCGCACATATATCCGCGTCGCGCCGCCCCACGCTCTCTTTCTTTACCGTCCGACGCTTGTTTCTCCCTCCCCTCTCGCATATCCGGTCTCTGCATTTCTGCATTTGCTCTTCTCGCCTGTACAGCCCGCCTATTCTCTTGCGCACACCTTTTTCTACACTCGCAGCCCGTTCGCAAATGCTCGCCCTGCAGCCTGCCTCGCAGGCCACGCTTCTCCCGGATCTCGGGTCTCCCGAATCCAGCCCCAATAGCTACACCCAGCCGCTGGTCGTCTACCTGTCAAACTCGATTAAACGCGATGTACGCTTGCTAGCCGCCATGGGTGCCATCGCTGAGCCCGACGCCAAAGTCATCTGCAGCTATCTTCCCCATGCCTTTGGCGAAAGCGACGATGACAACGACGATGACAGCGCCGTGCTCCGAGCACTGTCGCCTGGCGTAGGTGGTTCTATGTCCGCTGTAGCCGGAGCAAAGCGCCTGACCCGACAACGCTCGGAGACCGCGCCTCTGCGCCCGCCGCCGTCCGCAGCGCTGCAGCCCCGGCACCAGCTGCCACAACCGACAATCCAGTTGCAGTTCCAGCGTGAGCAAAACTTGCCGCGCAAGGACAAGACGCACCGTCACGAGGGACTTGGAGCACGCCTGGGCGCGTTCTTTAACAAGCTTTCATCAGACTCTGAAACCAGTCCACGTACCAAAGCCGGCGCATCAGTCAGCAGCCCGCGCGCCGGAGCCAAGACGACGTCGCAGGAGATGCGCGTGCACGAGCGCAGCCTCTCGGACGCGCCGCAGTCGCCGCAGCCGGCGTCGGCCCGGCTGCCACACCGTGTCACGGTTAGCCATTGTCATTCACCGCTGGGGATCGGCCCTAAGCATCGCCAGCAGCTGCTACGCCAGGACGGCGAGCAACAGCGCAAAGCGTCACAGGGCAGCCAGCGCTCCGGCGCCAGCAGCTGTAGCAACTCGGCCGCGTCTGGTACCATAGCCGGCTACTCCTCGGCTGACTCGTCGGCATCAAACCGCTCATCTAACCGTTCCAGCGGCGTATCAACGCTGGCGGCGCGCAAACGCAGCTTCACACACCTGGGGCTCTCAATGGAGTCACTGCACGCCGACCGCGCAGCACCGTCGACATCGTTGCTGGCTGGCTCGCGCTCACCACCACTGCGGCGCTCGAAGCCTGCCTCCAACATCGCGGCGCTGCAGCCCAAGCGCTCGCCGCCTGTGCTTTCCGAGGGTGTGGCCCGTCTGGCTGCGCCAGCAAACTCACTGGGGCTGGTTCTGCAGTCGTCGGCCGCGCTGGCATCGGCGCCCCGGCCCAAGGCACGCCCCGTCCCACCGCCCATCCATGCCCAGCGCCACCACGCCGGTCCTGGCGCCAAGGAGCCTAAAAGCCCCTCGCGTCTGCACTGCGGGCTCTCCAGTATTGTCAGCCCACGCCAGGCCGCGCTGCCAAAGTCGGCGGTGCCCACCATGGCCTTTCCACCTATGCCGTCCGACGCGTGCCAGGCCGCCATGCTGTCTGACGCCGCACCGCCTGAGCCGCCGCGCACACCACCCTCTATCGCACGCGCCCTGAGCGACTCTGCCGGTGATGGCTCGCTTGCTTCACTGGTACTTGTTGCCACCGCTGCCTACGACTATGCCTCGGGCGTCAAGGGCGACCTCGAGTTTGCCAAGGGCGAGCGCATTGTGATCCAGAGCCGAGTCAACGACGACTGGTGGTTTGGCTCCATCCTACCCGCTGCTGGTCGTGGCTCCACAGGCCGCTCGGGAATGTTCCCGCGCAGCCACGTCGCCCTTACATAGCCCTTCTTTGCTCTGCACATTTGAAACCTGATAAGCCCTTTCCACAAAATTTCTTTCTTCTGCACATTTAAACACGACGACCACTCCCAGAAAGCTAACATTTTTGCAGAACAAATGCTATTTCTTATGGATCTGACATATTCCTACCACAAATAGCTATTAAACCCTATCAGGGTTGCTGCGGCTGCGAGACAATTGGCGGCGGGAATCGCCGCGCAAACGCATCGACTAGCTCGTCGTCCGCCTGAATCACGCGTAGAAGCCATTCCCGGCAGTACTCTCGCTGCAGCTTGACTGCGCTGTCCGTCGCTCCAGGTACTGGCATCTGCTGCTGCTGTGGCAGCGCCGCCGCGCCCTGGTTCACAGAGTTCATCCGCTGCCGCACAAGCTGCACCAGCTGCTCCGCCAAGTTATGCGCTACATTAGGACCCCCGGTCTCTGCTGCCACTGGATGTGACGACGCCTGCAGAGCTGGCTGCGGCGTGTGCCCACTCGCCATATGCGGAAAGCCAAGCATTCCTGACATAATTCCTCCATAGCTTACCGGCGCGGGAGATGCGTGAGCTGCCCTGTCCGTTGCCTGCATGCCTGTCTGTGAGTACCAGAATGGCGGAACTTGCTGCATGTTCACAACGCCTGCTCCACCCCGTGGCGGGCCCTGCGCCGGCAATGGCGTCGCAATAGTTGAAGGCGGAAATGGCGAGGGCACTGGTCGTAGTCCGGGCGATACAGGTTGCTGCTGGTGCTGCTGTACCTCATATGACACTGCCTGCGCTCCCAAGTTGCTATTACTGATGCCGCCACCATCAGTTGCCCCGTCAACCGATGGCATTGGCAAAGGCGACTTGAACGGCGGCTCATTGCTGCCGCTGCCCACGCTGTTCTGCCTGTGTGCGCCTGATTCCGGCCCTAAAATCATTTCATGTGGGTTCACTGACTTGCGGGCAAGTATAATTGCTGGATCCGCTTGCAGCGCACTATCACCAACTGCTGCTTGCGATGAACCGCTGCTACCGCCACCGTGCGTTGGATCCAGTCCAATGGCCTGCAGTTTGCTTAGAAGATCGACGCCTGCATTGCTGTTCCCATCTACTTTGCCATTCTGCTCTGCCTTGCCCGGCCGTTTCTGGCGGACGTGCCCGCCAGCAAATCCATGGCCGTTTGGACCAGCATGATTCGCCACACCTTCCCTCCGGCTGTTTGAGCGGCTCCGCGGGTACATAAGTTGGAACTCGCGCTCCTCCTCGGAATCCCTCGGATAAAGATACTGCAGCCCCTGCCCCAAAGATCCTGACTTTGCATTACGACAGCATAGACTCAGTTGCTCTGGTATCCTGCTGCGATCAGCCTCTTCGTAAATCCAGATCCCTACAATCCCATTGCTACTCTTCGACGTGTAGATAACAATCTGGTCTGACGTCTGGAAGCTCATATCTGCGCTTAGCAGCTCTGTGTGGTTCTTCAGTCCAAGACGGTTCATGATTGTAAAGCCATAGTATGGTGCCTCCAGTCTACATGGTCCATGACAACGTTAACTCCCCCTTCCGTTGTTAGCTAATTACAGTTTTATCTGCGTCATCATTACTCAATAATATACCAGCGTCAGACACCTCGGTTTGGTTTACCTCTTGAAAATAAACAGCGCTCCCTCGACCTCCTTGTTTGCCTACACGCAAAAACGTCACAGTAGACAATTAAGTGCTCCCGTGAGCAATTCTGCCATGCAGCGCATGAACGTGTCAGGGCCCCTGCCTTCACACACGTCTCATTTATCCTACTCCTCCCTAGCATAATGCTTGACTACCCTGTTGTGTAGCCAACAAAGCAAAATCAGGCGGATACCAACTGCTCTCCATGTCGTCTAAATGCTGCTGTCTTACCCATGTTTGGCTCGCCTCCTGAAATTGGTAGAGAACAACGTGGCTTGTAGTGTCAATAAGCGCCTCAATTTGACTGTCGTACCGGCGCAGAACCTGTAGATTTGCTGCCAGTTTTCTACGCGCATCTGGCGAAAGCTTGCTAGGAGCCATTCTATTTGGTTTGTATGTCGGTATCTATTGAAAAGTTCTCTCAGTGAGGCTCTGTCCGTATTATGTAACGGTGTACGTAACTAGTCTGCGCAATCGGTCCGCGTTGCCTAAATGTTTGAGAAGAGTCACCAGGATTTTAAGGAAAACGGCAATTTGAAGAAATAAAAAGAGCAATTAGCTTTCCAAGCTCAGTCTAGACAAAAGAGCAAAAACACCCCGCCACAACCACATGCTCCAGCGCACGTGACAGAGATCAGATTTTTTGACCCTCTGATCGCTTCGTCCATCTCTCCTTGTGCCAAGATGCATGTGCACGCTATCTTCCAGATTCCTTCTCTTCGCTCAGTGCTTTTATCTCTACAAAACAGAAGCTATCCAAAAAAAGTATGCATCCATCGGTCTATCTGCGAGCAATGTAGTCAGCCAGTCTGAATCTTGGTTTAAATCGCGTCTTACGAGCAGTTTTCTGGCCAGATACATTGGAAATACAGGCGCATCCATCCACCTTTTAAAGGATTTACGAGCATCCATCAGTGCTTTTTTATTTTTATTTGGATGACTTCAGATTTTGGACAAAGTCAGACTAGCACGAAATGTGGTGCGACAGACATTTACACGAATGCTCAACCAACTGAAACCAGACTATTGTCATAAGCTACTTGGACGGAATGCGTGAGGTTTTAGCACACCAACACTTCAGCGCGTTTGTGTGGAGGCTGACTTTCTTGTGTTGGAGTGACAATTTGACGTTGTATTTTGGTGCTAGAACTTTGCTATTTCTGGTGTCTTATGTGGCAATTTGAAGGGAATTGTTCAGTATTGTACCAGGTTGTAGCATTTCTTGAAGGTCTTTTATTTAACTTGGCATAATTACCTCAGAAATGCCATCGTATACTATGTGTTGAATCCTATGTCTAGAATTGCGTTGCCATTGCTTTGCAACACAAACCTACTAACAAGTATACCTGTTGTGCGATTGACAATAACAAAATTATTTGATTATGTAGTAACCATGGAGGCCGCCCAGACTTACGGTCGTAAGGTTAGTGTTTATTATTGAACATATGCCGTGTTGGATATCGGGTTTATTAAATAGCTTTTAGTATTGGGACGACTGTGCACAGACTGATATAAGGTGATTTTAATGCTTGGATTGCTACTGTTTATAATTGTAGAAGAACGCCACTGCTGTCGCCTACGTCAAGCGCGGCAAGAGCGGACAGGGCATGATTCGTATTAACGGTCATCCTCTTCAGCTTCTCGAGCCTGAGATCCTCAGATTCAAGGTTTATGAGGCTATTCTGATTGTTGGTGAGGACAAGTTCGCTGGTCTCGACATCCGCGTCCGCGTCAAGGGTGGTGGCCAGACCTCTCAGGTTTATGCCATCCGCCAGGCCATTGCCAAGGGCATTGTTGCTTTCTACCAGAAGTTTGTCGACGAGGCCTCAAAGAAGGAGATCAAGGACATTATTGTGGCCTACGACCGCTCGCTTCTTGTCGCTGATCCTCGTCGCTGCGAGCCCAAGAAGTTCGGTGGACCTGGTGCCCGTGCTCGTTTCCAGAAGTCTTACCGTTAAACTGGGCTGTATCTACGCGCGGCCTGCCAACATCAAATATTCTTTCTTTGTGCCATTTTCTGCTGTCTGGTGTCATACCAATATACGTTGGAGTGCACTTTTGTTTCTGTGTTTGTGTGAAATTGTTCTGTGCGTTACTAAAAGTTACACGGACTGTTATAACTGATTACAAGGCAATGGTGGTCTAAAAGGAGGGAAAAGAGTTGGTGTTTTTTTTTTGGTGCCTTAGAACTACCAGAAAATTCGAAATGTACTGCTATTTAGTTCTCCACAGAGCGGACGCGAGCGTCAGCGTTGATAACCTTCACGTTAAGCTGCTTAGCACGCTCGATGAGCTGAACGCGCTTCTTGGCCCCAACGTTGTGCGCAATCTCGGCGGCATAAGTGCGGTTCAGCATTACAAGGCCCTCGAGATCCTTCCTGTTTTTAATCGTGAACTTGCGGAAGCCATTGGGAAGCAAGAAACGGGTCTTGGCATTCGATCCATAACCAATCTTGGGGTGGGGACGGGTTCCCTTAAAGCGACGGCGAGTAGCCGAGTCAATACCCACCGGGCGGCGCCACGACGCAGAAACACGCTTGAAGCGGTCCGACTGAACGCGGACAAAAGGCTTCGTGCGCTTCTTTACAATGTTAACCTTGCGCGCGGGGTTGACCATCTACACACAAGAACACATGTTTATAAAAAGCCCAATTCATGCGCAACCAGCAGGAAATGCAAAAGAAAAACCTCGCTGTTGTTAGTATAAACCCTCCAACAACATAAACAACCGCAATGACGCATAAGAAGGGCGTCAAAGTACTACTCTGAATATCTCCGTCGCGCTATTAAAGCTTATTTCGAGAGTGCTGCCTTTAGAAATCAGCAGGCAGTACATCTCACGCCTGCAGAATTGCACGCACAGTCTCGAAATGCATTGTGCCAAAGCTTCGAGATTACTCTTAGGATAAAAATCGCGAATTGCGTTCCACACTTTCAACCAAGCTGCTGTTGTGCTAACATGTCGCCGATATGCATCCTGGAGTTTCGTCTAAATCCATCATACACAAGCCTGAGCGTATATGTCAATTGTTTGGTAATGGATGCGACCTCTGCATCAATACGGCGACAATATCAATCGACGCACACTCCTCATCCTTCCGTCACAAGCATGTGCATCCAACGGCGCTAGGGGCAACGATGGATTCGCGACCCTCACCTCTTAAAATCCGGTATGTATGGTTTCGAGCAAGCGTCGAGAAGAGAAATTACAACTTTCTCCTGCTCTTCTGCCTGCACAGCTCAATGACTAGTATGTCTCTATTTCTTTTTGACGTTGATTTCCGTGATCGATCACCACAGTCTTTAAGCTAACTGGCCGCGTCAGCGCTTTCCGAGTTGCACAGCATTATTTCAACTCGCACGTTGGCCACACTCTCACTCTCACAAAAGCTTACATTTGACCGACACACATAAATTTGCTGGCTGTTTTTGCGTTCTATTAGTTTCCAAAAATGTCAAGCAGTGCTGTTGCCCGTGGGAATCAGACAGCCCAACAGGCAAAGAATGCACAGAATACAGAAGGCAGTGGTGCGCAGGGGCTAGGCGAGTACTATTTGCATAAAATTCAGGAGGCCGAGCAGCAGATTGTCGACAAGACACAGAACCTAAGGCGCCTTGAAGCTCAGAGAAATGCGTTGAATGCCAAAGGTAAGATTGAGGGAGGACCGCATTGTTAATTCCTATTGTTCGGCATGATTGCGCTTATATAACGCTAATTCTGAAGTTGTATCTGTAAGGCACTTTTTGTATTTTGGAGTAGTTCGGCTGCTAAAGGATGAGCTGAACCTTCTTCAGGAGCCAGCGCTTTCGATTGCAGAGGTTGTCAAGGTTATTGGCAAAAAGAAGGTTCTTGTAAAGCAGCAGCCTGAAGGCAAATATGTGGTTGACATTGCTGATGACATTGACATTACAAAGCTCACGCCATCGACGCGTGTGGCATTGCAGTCAGAGTCGTACAAGCTGTTTAGGATTCTGCCAAATAAAATTGACCCGTTAGTCAGCCTGATGATGGTTGAGAAGGTTCCGGATTCGACATACGACATGATCGGCGGGCTGGACAAGCAAATCAAAGAAATAAAAGAAGTTATTGAGCTGCCAGTTAAACATCCCGAGCTGTTTGAGGCGTTGGGAATTGCGCAGCCCAAGGGAGTTTTGCTGTATGGTCCTCCTGGAACCGGAAAGACGTTACTGGCACGTGCGGTTGCACACCATACCGATTGCCGTTTTATCCGCGTGTCTGGCTCGGAACTTGTGCAAAAATATATTGGCGAAGGCAGCCGTATGGTGCGTGAGCTGTTTGTGATGGCCCGTGAGCATGCGCCGTCAATTATATTTATGGATGAGATCGACTCAATTGGTTCATCGCGCGGCGAATCTGGCGGTGGAAGTGGCGGCGGCGACTCTGAAGTTCAGCGGACTATGCTCGAACTACTTAACCAGCTTGACGGTTTTGAGCCTACGCAGAGTATCAAAGTGGTTATGGCTACCAACCGTATTGACATTCTCGACTCTGCGCTGCTGCGGCCTGGTCGCATAGACCGCAAGATAGAGTTCCCACCACCAAACGAGGTTGCCCGCACTGACATTCTGCGAATCCACTCGCGCAAGATGAACCTTACCCGTGGGATTAATTTACGTAAGATCGCAGAGCGCATGTCCGGAGCTAGCGGTGCTGAAGTTAAGGGTGTGTGCACGGAGGCTGGCATGTACGCCTTGCGCGAGCGTCGTGTACATGTTACACAGGAAGACTTTGAAATGGCCGTGTCCAAGATCATGAAGAAGGACTCGGAGAAGAACACCTCTCTACAAAAGCTGTTCAAGTAGAATCTGGCTACTTTTCTTGCTCTAATTGCGGGCTGTACGTGCAGATGTTTTCTTTTTTTAATTTTCTATTTTCACATATACGGTAAATTCATCTACCACCACTTTTATACTGCCAACATATGTCACTTGGCTTTTATATTTTTTTTTTTTAAAGTAAACAATGGTGAAAAATAAAATTGCTTATGAAAGGTCAATAAAGTTCATGGGCATGACGGTGGTGTTATTTTTCTTGTTTAATTCTTCATCAAAGTCTGCAGCAATATTGAATGCAAAGTACAGTGTAAACGGGATGGTAAGATTGAGCAGCCCCCAATTGATAATGAGTTGGTATAAAAGCGGCGTAGATAGAGCGCCCAGCTGCCATGCAATAGCTGCACCAAGTGACTGCATACTTTTATAAAAGCCGGCATAGCGAGAAAGCATCATTGCGTCATCAGTTATAACTCCAAGTAGCCAAAATGCTAGAGACTGCTGTAGAGCATCAACAACGCCCATTGAGCTAAACAACACAATGGGTCCGACAACCCGCCGAACCTGCGTCAAGTCGATAAGGCCTCCGGAATAGTCTGTTGGCTTTTCCGCGAGCTGACCGTGTGTGTACCCAAGTTGAATAATAAGTGTACATCCCCACATTACATTTGCTAGGATAGCGAATAGTACAACTGATAAAACACCGCGCTTGCGACGACCAAACAATTTGCAGTCATAAAAAAATGATATGGCATAAACCGCAGTCATTTGCGAAATCCAGTAGACCATTGTGTTAAAGCCGCGCGTACGAGCATTAAAAAGCACTCCGTTAAACCCGTTCCATTGATATGTGTAGAAAAAGTTTGACGAGAAGCACATAGGGAGAAGTAATAGAGCCCATCTGTCTTTAAAAAGTTTAAGAGCTTCAGCTGCTTCGGTGAGCGCGTCTGTATGTTGCTCAAGGACAGCGTGTGTGCCATCGCCACGAACTACCTGCACAGATGGCACAAGAAACAGCGCACACACAGCACCAATAATATTTAGCATTACAAACACAATGTACCCGACCTCGGGAACAGGAGCTACAATGCTAACCATGTCAAAATTATAGTTGACAGCAAATAGCACTGATCCTCCGATAAATCCTCCAAGATTAAATATAGCCCAGAATACGGATATGTAGCGGCCTTTCTCATCATGCCGAGGATACGACATTGTAATCATGCCCTGCGCTGACCACAGGATTCCCGCGCCGACCCCTAGAGCCACAGCTGATACTATGGTATATATTTCGCTTTCGGTGCGACCAAGAACAATATATGAGGCAGAATATAGAGCGTAGGTCAAGCATGAACTAAATACAGTCCACCGAATACCCATTAAATTAATGACTGAACCGCCTATAATTCCAGATACTGTAAGCGTAATATAGATGGCAATATTTGAGATATTCGATATTTTGTTATTCATATTTCCAGCGCTTCCAATGGTATTTAATGCGTTGTACATTCCCGGACATAAAAGACAAACAAAGCTTATAACGACCGTTTGAGCAAGTGGGCTCTTGCAAAATGATAATGCCATATTTTCTATAGTAAAGTACAAAGAAAATAATAAATATATTTTGGTGTGCCTCAAGGCAGATGGTAATCGCAAACAAGTGTGCACACAATATAGCGTGTTTACAATATTTTTGTGTTAAATATTGTTGCCAGAAATAAAGAAAATGATAATGTCAAGGACGGTACAAAATTTATATATGAAAAAGCATAAAGCTTTGGCAACACGTATTGAAAATCTTGAAAAATGTGCGTTTTTGGTAGTAGCGTCTCAGAATAAGGTAGTGATAAAAATATTAAAAAAAATGCGTCAAGCCTGCTAAAAAAATAATTTTTAATATTTAAAATAAACCAAGTAGTTTAAAATTGATAGAACCAAAAGATATTGCCGGTAATGGAATAAAGGCAGTTAAATAAAAATACCAAATCTTCTATCCATTGCAAGCACCGTACATTTTATCAGAAATCTGACACCAGCCGCAAGAGCAGATCCAGCAGACACAGGCTTTTCATTCTATAGAAATGCTGCAATGTGCGACCACCAGGAACAAGCCACGGCGGAAGCATATTTAATTGTTTAGAATGAGCAGCACAGAAGATCTTACATTCTTTGGGCTTGTATCAATAATCTATAAGCATATAGTGGTCCAGCAACTGTGACGTTGCATACAAAGCTATTAGGTATTTCTGTTCACAGTTGACTGCAGGGACATGTGCTTTATGCCGGTAGTGGAGATCGGTGGCGTAAGTAATTGAAACGGCCCAAGGAAGATGTGTATCCGTCCTTTATTGCAAATCTCTGTGCAATTGTTTTTACGTTCTGCTGTATGCATGGTAGGCTCAGACAAAGAAAGCTACTAATTAAACAGCAGATGTGGCCGAGACAACCTGCTTAACAACTCCTTATTTTGTTGGCGAACACAGGAAATCTAAAAATTAATTACAAAGCAGCGAAATCTGCATTTCAAACAGCCCATGCAGTTGGTAATTGTGGAGATATAAACACCAGTATTATACCTACTTTGCATCAATGTTAATATACAAATGCATATATGACAAACCATTTAGATTGGCATGTTCTTTCTCTGGTCACATACTCTGCTAAGCTTTTTTCTTTTTGATTACTTTAAATTTTCACGTTTATGTTCTAGCGCAACAATTTCAATACATACACTAATATACAGACATTATACTTTAGTCTTAAATCGCAAACATCATACTGTAAGCTCGGTAAGACAATCCGGCATAGTAGAATAGAAAAGGCTTGGGCAAATGCACCAATTAGCGCATTTGCATCACGTGATCAAGAGCATTTTGTTTGCTTACAGTGTTTTTGAGCTGCACGAGTTTGATTGCTTGTGTTGATGAGCACACATTGAATTTGGCTCCTTCTCTTCTCACAGCGCCTTTTTTTTTTTTACATCCGAAAGCAAGGCAAAAAGTATGAATCTATTGAGTACGACAGAGTGGATACATTATTCTTGAGGCGGATAAGCACGTCCATAGAAAGAGGATTTGCCAGAGCCATTTAATAATCGCATCCATCGACGAGAGGGACGTAGGATACGATGGATTCGTATCAGCGGTATTAGGCAATCTCGATGGAACTCAGCAGAAATGGAGGCAGAGGAATTGCAAAATATTGAAGTCGAATTAGCTCTGGCATGCGTTGCTAGCATAACTTGAGCTAAATAAGGAATTCAACGCTTTTAGAAATTGCAACTGTTGAGTGGATTAGCGTGCCTGACGTGTACATGGGGCGCGTTAAGTGCACATTTTTGCGAGCAATCAGTTATATTATGTTTGGCCAACTGATTAGTTGGCGACTAAATTTACTGTGCTTTGTGCTGCGCTGTCTTGCGGAAAAGACAGGACTTGAATATTAATATCTTGGCATATTTTTTGCTAAACGGTGTATGTGCGTATAACATTGGTTACTACTATCTTCATGTAGATGCAGAACAAACAGCTGCCGAATGTTCACCTCCGCAAGGAGTGGGATCTCCGTGTCCGCACTTGGTTTAACCAGCCTGGCCGCAAGCTTCGCCGCCGCCGTGCTCGCGTTGCCAAGGCAGCCAAGATTGCACCTCGCCCCACTGAGCTGCTGCGTCCTGCCGTTCGCTGCCCCACAGTCAAGTACAACCGCAAGGTCCGCGTTGGCCGTGGTTTTACTCTAGAGGAGCTAAAGGTATGTAACAACATCATGTTTATGATACTATGGTCAACTTTGTGAGCTTTTTTAGCTGGTAATGGTTAGTGTTGGCCAAGGATATTACTTGTATTGCTAATAACATCTTGAAGAGGTTTCTGATTGCGCTGGCATTGTCTGTGATGGATCTGCGTATAGGCTGCTGGGATCTCTGCCAAGTATGCCGCGACTGTTGGCATTGCTGTGGACTACCGTCGTCGCAACCGCAGCGAGGAGTCGCTTAGCCTGAATGTTCAGCGTCTGAAGGCGTACCTCGCCAAGCTCATTGTTCTTCCCCGTAATGCGAAGAAGCGCACAGCTGAGGACGTCGAGGCATACAAGAACGCCGTTCAAGTTCAAGGCCAGGTTGTTCCTGTTGCAGAGGATGCCGCACCCGAGGCGCCTCGCGCCGTTGCAGACGAGGAGAAGAATGCCAAGGCCTTTGTCACCCTTCGCCAGGTCCGCGGTGACTACAAGAGCCACGGCGTCGCCCAGAAGCGCAAGGCCGATCTCAAGGAGAAGAAGGCCAACAGCGTCAAGAAGTAGACTAGTTGTTGTTCTGCTTTCAAACCAGTATATTGTCTTTGTGTCTCAGGTTATATTAGCGCATCCTTAATGGCATCGCCACAAAACCAAGCAAAGAAAGTGTAATTGTCTATCTAATCAGTAAAGGTGCCCTGACCATTAGCGGGCGCCTGCGCAGAGCTTTCCGAAAGAGCATGTCTTCGCAATTGGGATCTTGTGCTGGCACTGCCGTCAGCCCAGGGATTTGATACTCTGCCGGGGCTGGACGGCGACAGCAGCAAAGCACGGTCTGGTCTTGTCGACGGCCGACCAGTGGTTGAATTGTACAGGTAGTGCTTGGCAGAAGGTCTGCTAGTAGATCTATTGTAGTAAGGCGCTGAAGAGTTCCACAGAGTTCCTGGAAAAGCTGGACTCAGTCCATCATCGCTGACATTAGTAGACCGATTAGACTGTCGGGAGGATGGGCGCAGGCGTGTAGCATTGCTTGGCTTTGGCTTTCCTGATGAAGCCTTTGCTCGCGAATCTGTGGGCAGCCAGCGACCAAAGCGAGCAGCCATGCCTGTGGGTTTGCTCATAGCCTGGGTATGAGGAAGTGGTGCACCAGTAGTGCGATGGTGGTTATTAGTAGCACTATCAGAGTCGCTAGACTCATTGCTGGCACTACTGTCACCGGCATCAGTGGAAGCAGCAGCAGGAGAAACATTGTTATTCGGAGCAACAACACCACTGCTTTGACCGCCAACTAAATCGTTGCTGCTCCCAAATCTGCCGCCCTTTGCCATACTGAGAAGTCGAGACTCATTATAGTTCGGGAGACTCGGGCTTAGAAACGAAGAATCTGAAGGCGATTCATCCCGCAAATGAGCGAGTGAAGGACGGCCGAGATGCCACTCACGCGGGCCGCGAGCGGATGCTGCGGGCGCATTGCCATCGGGACTAGTAGTTGACAAGGCATAGCGAGAGCTATCGGCATTAGACAGCGCGGAGCTGGCAGGAGAATACCGGCGTGCAGTTTGATTCTCAGATGCACCCTGCATGCGCTCAAGTGCTCGGCGAGCCTCAAGGAGAAGAGATCGACCTTCTTCGCGAGGCAGGCAAAGAGGACCGAGTTCAGTGTCCTCGTCATGGTCGTGAGTGGCTGCACGCGGACCTCGAGAAACGCTGTCCATGCTGAAGTACTCCACCACGCGGCCATGAACGTTGAAGAAAGCCAGGGTGGCAGGGACCATGATCAATACTGGGATCGCGCGATTGGACTGTTCGCCCAGGATTGGCACAAGGTCTATCTGGTCCATAAAGCGCGAGAACTCTGTGACATCGCCGCCGATGCTGGCGTCGCTGCTGCCAGCCATGTTAAGAAAGTTGTAGCAGAGAGGAAACATTAGACGACACAGGTACGCTCCGCAAAAAAGAAGGCTGCGCTCGTTGGTGTGGTGGTGAGACTCGAGCGAGTAGACGTTAAATATGCGCAGCTTCATCACGGAGCTGTATGCGCACAGACACATGTACGCTATAAAAATAATGCTCGCAAGCTCGATGGCGATGTAGGAAAGGCCAAGAGTCCGCAACATGTAGCGCACAACAGAGAAGTGCGAAGATGCCAGATTGAAGGTCAACTCCGACCACAGGATAGCTACGCTCAACACACCAGCCGCAACAGCGAGAGCGCGAAAGACAAGCGGCCGCAGAGCAAGGTACCACCACCAGGCAGCGGATCGCCTGGCCATAGTCCAATGGCGCCAGGGCTCGAGATTAGACTCAATCTGGCGGCTAGGGTTTCCCCGTGACTTAATGGCATCCTGAAGGAAAAATGCCCGGCGGGCAGATCTGTTCCAGCGCCAGCGATCGCGCTCTTTTCGCCTGACAGCGGTTTTGATTCTATTGTGCAGCTCTACAAGATATGGTTCAGTGATGTCTGCGGGAATTCGTGAAGACGGAATGGTAGACTGAGCGGGCTGTCGAGTAGAGTCTGTGTGCGGGCAGTGATCAAGAACACGCTCAACATAAGAGTGCAAATCGTCGGCATCGGTGACCCGCGCCGACACCAGGTGGACCTCGTTTGCAACCTCAGCAAGCTCCAGCTCCGAGTCATACGCCTTGTCCTTGAAAGCCGCAGCCTGGGATTCAATGGTGGATAGCTCCAGCTCTAGATCGCCACGACGCCAGAGCTTCCGAGGGATCGCAACTAGACCAAAGCCCATGAACGTAATAACCAGAAATAGGCCCCAGAAATTAGCCAGAGCCATCATGAACGCCACCAAGTCCGCACCAAAGACACCGCGGGTTACAGCAACATACCCGATGACGACGAGACCTACGACACCGCCGATTCCGTAAAACTGCAGATTGCTCCAAGCGGATTCACGCAGACGATCTTTAAACGTAAAGGCGCCCGAGTCCACATACGACATCATAATCGGCAATAAAAGCCTATTGGTCGTTACCCAGAAATTGCAGAGTAGAGAAACCCCCAAGGAACAATGTTTGGGTTAGTCCCCTTGTAGAAAGCCATAGCTAGCGGCACGTATAACAGGCATAGGTAAGAAATGGTGTGCTTACCAGGTGAGTGGGTACATGGACCAGTACAGGGATAGCCACAAGCGATGCGTGAAAGGACTGGAGATGTACCCGAGGGGCTCATTACAGTCGTGTTCGCATAAACGGTACAGCGTCTACATGGATCCAGACAGTAAATAGAAAGCGAGCAAGCAGTGTGAGCGATTCAGCCTTGGCGCGAACACACGTGTATGTATATGTTTGATTTGATTGATTGATAAGTTGCATTATTAAACCCCGTAGTGGAGACGGCGTGAAATGTGGAAGATCGTCGCGTGTATGTGTATGCGTGACCACAAAACAGGTGGATACATGGCAGCTAATGCGCACTATTAAGGTCGATCCCACAGAAAAGCATAAGGGGGACGGGGCGAGATGTGGAGCCAATGGCAGGGTGTACTCTTTGTGAGAGAAACCGGGGTAGTTGCGGTTGGTGGTACTTACCGAACTGAAGTCGAAGGGCAGCAAAAAGACAATTGTGAAAGGCAAATACCAGCTGGTCACAGCAGCCAGCTGCACGTACCAGGGACAGCGACGACGGTCGCCGTAGAAGTGCAGCAACAGCAGTATGACGACCAGGCTGGCAATAGCACATAGTAGCAGAGGCCACAACATTTGGCAAACAATGTCGAGAGCGGCAGAGGGACAAGGCCGTGCGCTGGCGGTAAATTAGCAGACTGAACTAACAACGTAATACAAAGAATGTAATAGCAAGCATAAAAAAAAGTAGAAAGAGGCTAATACAAGAACAAGAGTAGCAAAATTGGAGGAGTGGGCCGTGTTCCGGTCTCGTGCACGTTCTGTGGCACGTTTGTGGGCGGCTCTGGAGAAATATCGGTCGGGCTAAAAAGGTGAGATGGGGGGGGGGGGCTCAGCGTCCGTCCTACTGCGGAGCTGGCGTTGCAAAGGAAGAGGGAGGCGCAGTATCCGGCGTAGATGGACAACGCGACGGGTGAGGCTGAGCAAGAAAGCTTGCAATGCGTTCTGGGAAGGCAAGAAAATGGTTCTTGGTTACGCACAACCTTTAGCTACACTTTCAGCACACACACGTCTATCGCAGCAGCAAAAAAACGGTCCCGTACAGCTGAAGATATTGGCAATACAGCAACGCAAGAGGATATTTGGTTAAGTAGGGCAGATGAAGGCAACCGGCAGCGAGGGCGATGGGACGCTAGGGCGACCGCGGGCAACGCTCCTGACAGCGGATGGCGGAGTGGTTGCGACGCGGGTGCACTACGAGACTCTAAACGACGCAATGTTTCTGGTGCGGGCAACGGTGCTAGCAGCGTTGGTGTGCCTGGCAGCAGTGGTGCTGCTGTCGCTGGCGACAGCGAACGTGGACCTGAAGTTGGGCTTTATGACTGTCACGGCATATCCGCGACTGCTGTTCTCGTCAGCAGTGTGGACGTCGACGTCGGTGTTTTCGGCGATCCTGGTGGCGTGGTTTGTGGTGTACTGCGTGTTCTGCCACGTCGTGCGTCTACACTTCAACACCACTGACCCACCGCGGGATTGGGACGACCGCAATGGCGAGTGGTCAGTGGTTGAGCTGGATGTGCGCACGCACCAGAAGCCGCTGCCGACGTCGCCAGAAGGCCGGGATGTGGCGGCACAGCATAGCGAGGATGTTCGTGCGCCGGGCACCGCAGTTGATGACCTGACCACCTCGTCATCATCATCACCCCCATCGACGTGCGGTGAGACAGAGACCATATCATGCGCGGGTCTGTCGGCGTCCGATTTGTGGAAGCTATGCGTGCAACCTGCGGCGCAGACTGACGCTGCGGCTCCGAGGACTGAAATAGCGCTTCTAACCCCAGACAAGGATTATCAATGTTGGCGAGCAAGCCAGCGGCTCCGAGTTTAAATAGAACCATTTTGACCGATAATCTAACCAACGGTTCTGAGTTTAGATACCACGCCTGACCTGCCACAGATCGGTAGGTGGTGGTGGTCACTTTTATACTTTCTCGTTTCTAGTGGATAAAATATTCTTCAAGCTCAAAACAAACAAATGTCAACAAACAATACACATTACAAAACTTAGAGTGTGTACATCCTACAGTTCGTCGTGTTCCGCAGGCTGGGCAGATGTCTCACTCACATCCGCAGACAGAGTCTCGTAGTCATCTTCGGTATCAGATTCCTCATTATCCGGCTTTGGCACGTCCTCCTCGGCGGCAGAGTTGTCAGGATCGGCATTGCCAGACTCGGTGCTTGACGTCTTTTTGGTATTTGCGGCTATCAGCCTAGCTAGGCCCTGTGTTATCGCAAGCGCCTTGGCGTCTATGTCGGCCAGCGTCAGCACGGGGTCGTCAGAAGGAGTAAGTGCATCTTGTTGAGCGACCATCGATTGCAACCAGGTCACGGCGGAGTCAAGAACATCATCCAATGCCTCAAGCGGCAACGCGATAAAGTCATCTGTAGTCGGTGACTCGTGCTGGCTGCGGACCAGAGCTGTAAAGTTCTCGGCCTGCACAATGGCCGCCTGCAGCGCAGCAATATGACTGGAGCGCTCAGCAAGTTGCGTTTTGCGATAAACAATTGGGGCCTCAAGTTCCTTAAGCACGGCAATCTGCTCCTCGGCGGCGTCCACGGCGGCCGACTCCCCGCGGTCGTCCAGCCATTGCGCAGCGGTGGCAAGTGCAGCATCAAGAGCAGCGCGCTGGGCATCAGTGGTAACCATCACGACGTCATCCTCCTCGACGGCGTCGCGCAAGTGATAGATCAGTGACTCAAGCTGGTTAATTGCGGCGTGGCGAGCTGCACGCGCCTTATCATCATCGTCCATGCGCCGCAGCAGCTTGCGCGAGCGGCGTAATGCGTCATCGCTCAGACGGGCAACGCGCTCGTGGTCAATATCGACGTCAAGATAAACTGCCTCGGTGGTTGCCTCTGGAGGAGGTGTGGGCCGCGTACGGAGGCTGGAAGTGTCAGCACTGGCAGCAGCAGACTCGGATTCCCAGGCAGCAAGATCGGCAATGTACGCGGTATGCGCGGGGTTGGTGACATTAAAAAGTGCCTCAGCCTTAACTATCTCAAATGCACCCAGCTCCGTAATCTGTACGACAACGCGGACCTCAGGCGTTTCGCTAAGCACTTGACGCGACTTGAGCTTCGCGGCAGCCGCGGCAACTCCGCTCACACGTGCAGCCGCAAGCGGCGCCCACGCGTCAGCACCGTCAGACGCCTGTGCCTCAAACGCAATTATCATGTCTGTTGCGCGAACAGAGCGAATAGCGCGACGCGCACCGACAGCGCCGAATGCAGGCAGTAGCGCCACCGTCTCCTCGGTCTGAGCGGAGCCTGATTCTGCATCGGTCATGTACGTTGCGCGGACTGCATAGGGTGCCGCGTCACGCAGACGCACGTCGCGCACGCGGAAGTGGCTGCTAAGTGCAGCACCGCGGAAAGCTGCTCCCAAAACACAGGCCTCCTCGGCATTGACGCCACGCGATAGCCGTTCTTCGCCAAACTCACGCGCCAGTGTCTGTTGAACCAGCGGCACACGCGTCCCGCCGCCCACCAGAACAATCGTCGCCACGTCGTCCAGCGTAGCATTAGCTGCTGCCAGCGCGCGCTCCAACGGCGCGCCAATGCGCGGCACGAGGTGCGCTGCTGCGTTTTCCAGCTCTGAACGCGTTACCCGCGTGCGCAGATCCGCGCCATCGTGCAGGCCCTCAACTGCAGCTGTCGCTTCAGTGTTGGCGCTCAAAATTGTTTTGACACGCTTGGCCTCACGCAGTAGCCGACTCATTGCACGCGCACTACCCCGAACTGCGCTCTCCACCGCCGCGCTGCCGCCAGCAAAACGCGCCACCAGCAGATCGCGCACGAGAAAGTCCAGCGTTTGCCCGCCCAGCATGCGATCCGCCGCGTACGCCTGCACGCTGACCACCGGTGCCCGCTGGCCTTTTGCGCCGCCCTTGCGCTCAAACATCCCCACCACAGTTACCGCCGTCTTGCCAGCACCCATATCGTAGATCACATGCCTCTCCGCTTGCTCAAATGAGCGGCCCATTGCATAGCTAAGCGCTACCGCGCTGCCGTCGTTAACCAGCGCAACAGTGCGTAGACCAGCCAACGCTGCAGCATCGAGCATCGCCTGTCGTTGTTGCCTGTCGAAGAACGGCGGTACCGTGAGCACTACATCGTGGACCTCAACGCCCTCGCTTTCCGCCACCAGCTGCCGCACATGTCGCAGCTGCATCGCGACAATCTCCGGTACTGTCAATGGTGCGCTACCCTCCGTGCCAGTCTCAAACGCAACTGCCCCGGTCTCCGAGTCGCGCACCATACGGTTGGGAAATTGCTCGCGGTACGCCGCAGCCTCCTCCGAATCAAATGCCACCCCGAGTAAGTTGCGCACACCTGCAAAGGTCTGTTCCGGCCGGCGCGGGGCCATTGCCACAGCGTTGGCCCCGAAAGTGCGCTCCAGCCCATCCACCGTTACCACGGCTGCGGTCTTTCGGTTGGCATCGCGATTCAGCACCAGGTCCAATGGACGGCCCGGCTTTGCAAGCGCAATCGTAAACCACTCTGTACCAAAGTCTATCCCAACTACGGCTGCATTCGCACAAACTGCCAGGCAAACTACCACGAAAATCAGCCTTAGAACCCCCATCCTTCGAGGCGTGGCTCTTCCAGCACCACTCTTGGTCTCAGTCATCCCACCCAAAGTTATCGTGTGTGTGCGTACGTCCTTGTATCCCTGTTTCCAATACGCGTACTCGAGTTGTAATTGTAAAGTGAGTTGGATGGTCAAAGCGAACGTGGTTCACTGTAGATGTAAAACAGCAAGTGTTGTTGGTTAGCAAATGCTTTCCAGGCCAAACCAGACTAGTGTTTACGTGGCGTACAGGCACAGGCGCCAGCGCATAAAGTTGCCCGTCTGTGATCCAGAAATCTGTTGACTGATCTGCCATTGCTTCTCCCCACCAGTCCGCGTTATCTCTGCGTTCTCAAGAATTGCTTTCCAGCAACTGCAGAATAAGTGCACTTTTTCTCTGCATTGCTACCTCTGATTACTGTGTAATTCAGCGCTTGGACTTTTTGGCGAGCTTTTCCAGCGAGTGCAATGAAGATTCACCAAATATTGTCGCGGATCGAAACGGGACTGGGGGCGACGAAGCTTCCGTCTAGCGTAGCGGCGGTAACACTCACGCTGTCGCAGCGTACGCGGGCTTCCGGGGCGCGCCATTTCTGGCACGAGCACCTACGGCGAGTGCAGTTCGCAAACCCTCTGCTGCCGATTGTGGTCAATTTTCCACGCGAGCCCTGCGTCCCTAACCTCGAGATCAAATTTGCTGATGATTCTGTAAAGTCGTTTAGCACAGAAGGAATGCACTCTGATGATATATGCAAGCGGTTTCTTAAAGACACTGGCAGCTGAGCCCCGGCCGTCCGAGCGCTATGTGGCTCTCGGCACGCGACAATGAGCTGGACAAGACCAGCACCGATACGATCTGGCCGCAGCTGAGGGGGCCTGCAAGCTGATCCAGCAAGCATAGATTTGTATTTGATGGCCGCAGCCTTTAGTTTATCTGTCGTTCATGTACAAATGCAGCGAGAAGTCTGACAACTATCACTCCACAGCCTTCAGAATGGATCATGTGTTGAGCTACCACTGTTTCTGTAGCCCAGCTCTGCCCATCACCATCACCTGGTTGTACATGCAGCACACAGCTTTGGAATCCATAATGGGGAGCGGTGACTTCATTAGCAACGGCCACTGCTCGCAGCTAATTTCCGCGGCAAATGCTCGCAACTCGGAGTAATGAATTTCTCCTTGCTCTGATACCAGAGAGAGCCAAGCTGCTGGTGTTACACAGTGTGCGCTGGTCCGTACACCGACAAGGTGGGTTCCTGGCACCACAGTCGGAGGCAGTTGGTTGCACGTGCCGCCAATCTTGAGCGAGCAGTGAACAGTGAGCTTCTCTGCACGCCCCCATCCTGCTTGCTGCGCTGCTCATTCGTTTGTTGGGGGTAAACGTCCAGCCAATCATCGCGCACTTCTGCCGAAAATTTTGTTTTTTCCTGCGTTCTTGCGCACTATTGTTGTTCAGGAGAAAATTTTTCGTGGTGGTGGTATAAAGAAGCGAGCTGGCTGCTCAAGAGCGCAACGTCGCTCCTTGCATCCGCTCCTTCTAAAAAATTTTTGTAGTCCTTCAAAGGTGAGTGCATCCATTTCTGGGAGCGTGTTTTCTGTCGTTCAGCGTCTGCTCTGTGCATCCATTGAGAGCGCATCCATCGTCTCTACTGCATGGGCAGCCGTGTTTTTGTGTGGTTGTAGTGCTTCTGTTGACTACTTTTCACACACCGCTTGCTGCAAATACTAAGCACAGAGATACTTTTCTTGCTGACGGCATTAAAGCGTGGGCTTGAAAGACGTGCTTATGAAATGTACTTTTTGGCACTATTGCTGCGTGTCTGTGCTGTTATGGCGGTTACCTCTGCGCTCGGCTTACAGATATAGACGAAATATCCACTAAACTTTTAAAATTTTGCTGGTGTGGTAAAATTGGCATAATTTTATGTTTTGCGTGTAGTCGCTATGGGAAAAGAAAAGAACCACGTTAACGTCGTCGTTATCGGCCACGTCGATTCCGGCAAGTCGACCACCACTGGTCACCTTATCTACAAGTGCGGTGGTATTGACAAGCGTACCATTGAGAAGTTTGAGAAGGAGGCTGCCGAGCTTGGCAAGGGCTCTTTCAAGTACGCCTGGGTTCTGGACAAGCTGAAGGCTGAGCGTGAGCGTGGTATTACTATTGACATTGCTCTGTGGAAGTTCGAGACCACTAAGTTTGTTGTCACTGTCATTGATGCCCCTGGACATCGTGATTTTATCAAGAACATGATTACCGGTACCTCGCAGGCTGACTGTGCTATCCTTATCATTGCCGGTGGTGTTGGTGAGTTTGAGGCTGGTATCTCCAAGGACGGCCAGACTCGTGAGCACGCTCTGCTTGCGTTTACTCTTGGTGTCCGTCAGCTTATTGTTGCTGTCAACAAGATGGACTCTGTCAAGTATGACGAGGCCCGCTTCACTGAGATCACTAAGGAGGTTGCTAACTTTATCAAGAAGGTTGGCTTCAACCCCGTCACCGTGCCTATGGTGCCTATCTCCGGCTGGGAGGGCGACAACATGATTGAGCCGTCCACCAACATGTCGTGGTACAAGGGCTGGAAGAAGACCACCAAGGCTGGCTCTTCCACCGGTAAGACATTGGTTGAGGCTATTGACGCCATTGAGCCGCCGGTCCGTCCCTCGGACAGGCCTCTGCGTCTTCCTCTCCAGGATGTCTACAAGATTGGCGGTATTGGAACTGTCCCCGTTGGCCGTGTCGAGACCGGTATTATCAAGGCTGGTATGATTGTCACCTTTGCCCCTGCCAACGTCACCACTGAGGTCAAGTCCGTTGAGATGCACCACGAGATGCTTGCCGAGGGTGTACCCGGAGACAACGTTGGCTTTAACGTCAAGAACGTTTCCGTCAAGGACATTCGTCGTGGTAACGTGTGCTCGGACTCGAAGAACGATCCTGCCCGCGCTGCCGACAGCTTTGTTGCTCAGGTCATTGTCATGAACCACCCTGGACAGATCTCGGCTGGCTACGCACCTGTGCTTGATTGCCACACTGCCCATATTGCCTGCAAGTTTGCTGAGCTTACCCAGAAGATTGACCGCCGTTCAGGTAAGGTCGTTGAGGAGGGCCCCAAGTTTGTTAAGAGCGGAGACGCCGCTATGGTTAAGATGATTCCATCGAAGCCCATGTGCGTTGAGGCTTTTACTGACTTTGCACCTCTTGGCCGTTTCGCCGTCCGTGACATGCGTCAGACCGTCGCTGTTGGTGTCATCAAGAGTGTCATCAAGAAGGAGGAGAGCAGCAAGGCCACCAAGTCTGCCCAGAAGGCCGGCAAGAAGTAAATTTGTCTTCTTTTTTATTTTCACTTTAGGTCTGAACAAACACCGTTCTTTAACAATCTTTATTTCGTGTCATTTGCAGATTTTGCATTAAAGTACTTTGAAGTAGTTTTAGGACCAATGTCTTCCAGATGTTCCCGGTCAATAGTTCTGTCGTCTTTTGTTGTAGTTACGCAGTCGCGGATGTACTTTAGCTGCTTGAAGTAAAGGAGCTTCTCTGGGTTCTGATATGCGGCTGTCCTGCCACTTGTCGACGGCATTACAAACAGATGTGCAAATGTTGGCGTGTGTTCTTCCGATGAGGATGATGCTGGCTGGTATAGGTTCTTTGCATGCTCTGCCACGCACTGCTCCAGCGGGCGTAGTGGCGGGCGCGTCACGCTGGATGGCGTACACTGCAGGTCGTAAACTTTGTCTTGCAGACCGAGAGTGATGCGCCTGGAATCCGCAAAAATCTCGTAGATGCCTTTTCCAACAAAACAGATGATCTTTGGCGGATTGGCAGATATCTTGCGACAGAGCTCTGGCACAGCATCGCGCATCTCCTGGCGACTCAGGTCGCTGGCTGAGGGCGTGGTGCGCTGGACCAGATTGACAATGCTCATGTTCCACTCGTCCCAGAGCAGATGGCCTTCTTCTGGTAGAATCTGGCGTGGGATCAACGAAGATTGAAACAGCCCCTTCCAGAAGAAGTTCTGTGGGTTGCCAAAGTGGAGCTGCTTCAATCCGCTTACAACGCCAGGGTTGATGCCCACGAAAATAATATCCAGGCCTGGCCGCAGTGTCTCTGGAATCGGCGCCAGCTGCGCGATATCTTGGGCCGCTGTTGCCAGCTTTTGTTTCTGCTTTGTCGGGATTTGGACCCTGGACCGGGCACCTGCTGCTGCTTTCCGTGTGCCACTTGCTGGGGATGGTAAACGTTTAATGGATTTTGGCATATTGCTCTGAGATGTGCTTGTGATCAAAGAGGGCTGTTCTAGAAATGAGAAAGGCAGGCGAGAAATCTGTATAGTGGCGTTTGCTACAGGTCCATTAGGAGGAGGGGAAATATCCAACGCATTGGGAAGTAGGAGGAAATCCTGTAACTTCTTTCATCTGCTGCACGCCATCCCTTCTCAACTGGTCTGTGTTCGATTACTTATATT
>JANBTM010000112.1:14232-34992 GCA_027578695.1 Coemansia sp. RSA 1365 | reverse complement strand
AAAGTACACTTTGTGTTGTGCCAGCTTGTCGCCACGGTTGGCTGTAATCATGCCGCGCGAATCGACAAACCAGAACATGGCCTTGGCTTTCTCTTCAGGAATCTTGTGCTCGATAATAAAGTAATCGACCAGCTGCTTGGCCACACCGACACCCGCCGATCCAGCACCAACAAATAGAATGCGTTGGTCCTTGGCTGGAATGCCCGCCTGGCTAACTGCTGAGATAAAGCCACCAAGAACAACGCAGCCAGTTCCTTGAATGTCATCGTTAAAGCATAGCGCCTTTTCGCGCCAATGATCCAGAAGACCAAAGGCATGGTCAGTGCTAAAGTCTTCGAATTGAATAAACATTTTCGGGAATGCAGAGTGCAGAGCCTCAATGACGCGGTTCGCAGCAGTGTAGAACACATCATCCTTTGGTCGGCGCTGGCGAATACCTAGATACAACGGGTCTTGGAGATACTTTTCAGTATCTGTGCCAAAGTCCAACACAATCGGTAAACAACGATCGGGGTTTAGGCCGGCGGCAGCAACATAAAGCTGTAGCTTGCCAACAGGGATACCCATGCCGTTCATGCCCAGGTCGCCCAAGCCTAGAATGCGTGAGCCATCCGTGATGACTGTGATTTCGGGCTCTTCGCCCTCGGCTGTCGATTCCTTGTAATTCTGGATGATCTCGCCAATGTTTTCGACTTCATTCAGCGAAATGTACAGCCCGTCGACGGCGTTGGGAGGCGCGAGGAACGGGTAAATATGCGAGTATTCTTGGCACGCCTGGCCGACCGTCGGCGTGTAGATGACTGGCGCGATTGCCTTAAGATTGTGCAAAACCAAACGATAGAACAAGTTGATGTTGGTCGAACGCAGCCAAGACAGAAAAATGTACTTTTCCAGGTTTGTGCTCTTCATATTCAGCTGCTCTAACGCGCGCTGCTCCTGCACTGCAAAGTTCTCAACGCCTGATGGAACCAGGCCCTTCAGATGCAGTGCCGAACGTGTAGCATACGGTAACGCAGTGCCGGCGTTTGACGCAATGAGATCAGGAGATCCACTTCGCGACCGCCGTGCAGAGCTAGTTCCAGAATCGGTAGTAGTGTTGTCCATTCCAGGTGCCATCAAATTAAATAAATGGATGCTTGCAAGAAAAATATCGCAACAGCGCAAATAGTGATTATTATAAAATAGCTAGTTAATGTAGTAGACCGTGAGTGCAAATGGTGAGTGTAATGCCAAGTTTGGAGTAGTTTACAGGAAAAAAAAGAGGGCTTCCTGACATCGTTTTAAATACCACAAAACCATTCCTTTGCTTCTTTTCACTAGCTTTTCTTCCGCATTTACCCTCCCTCCTTTCTGACCACGCTTTACTTTCGGACTTTGTGGCTGCAAGCCCGTGTAAACGCGTCCCCCTCTCCCCGCGTATGCCCGATGTGCATCACCCGGCTGGTTCCGGAAAGGAGGGGGAGGGGAAATTGTGCACGGGGCAACCAGATGCGTCTAAACGCAACCCTCCTTACTGCCAATCGCAGATCAGCCCTTTCTTATTTTGGAGGTTTTGTAGACTGCTCGGCGCAAGCACGCGACCCCACCTGCCTCTGACGATTTTTGTGACTAGCTTTGGCTACCCATTTTCCCTATACTGGTTCTGCTCGGACCGTCCAAAGAGTACCTTATGCACAGGCGCTAGGGACATGAAGTCTATTGTTCATCGCTGTCTAATTTTTGTTTGTTCTAAATGCGTGGCTGAACCAGGCCTGAAACGCCGTCAGAGGGAGAAATACTCATCTGCTTTCCATCTGCCCCTTTGATTTCTGATGTTGACCAGCCTCTTACTGCCACGTAATACCCACTAAAAGGGGTTCTGCATTTACTGCTGATATTGAAACAGACACCATCAACCTTTGCTCCGCCACGCTGAGCACAGGCCATCTGCTTTTCCCTTTGGAGGAGTGCATGTGATCGGTTTCCACCAATTTTAGTGTGTTTAAACTACAAAACTTATGTTCAGAATCACCCTAGTAGGCAAAAATACTCGCAACTTTATAAACATAGAAAAAAATTAACAGAATTTAGAGCATCACAATATATTCCTGCAACATAAACTAAAAAATATATACGCTACCATAGAAAATACACGGCAAAAAAGGGGCTTTGCCGGGACTTGAACCCGGGACCTCTCGCACCCTAAGCGAAAATCATACCGCTAGACCACAAAACCACCAATTGTACAAGCCTATTCGGCTCATTCTGCGACTCCAAGAAAATTCTACATATACCTATATACTGAGCCTAAATAGCGATTTAAATATTTTTTTTTTTTTTTGATTTTTAAGCAAGTAGCTTAATAACCGAACTGCTCACAAATTTAGTTGTATTAAATCACTATACCCTGGGCTTTACATCAAAGCGAGGACACACTTTAGTCTGGACTAAAGCAAACTTATAAATGAACTTGTTCTTAAACGCTATACTTTACTATAATAAATTGGGCTAGCGTTTTGCTACAATATCTTTCATACCGGCTTTTTTTAATGCACGTCGTGCACCATCTGGAGTAATAGAAGATGAGAGCTCTTGAGAAAGCATATGTACTGCCATGGTGACATTATTCGCTTTTCCAGTGGTTATAAATCTTGCTAACTTGCGCAAATCTCTATCAGTGAGCTTCTGAGGCCGACCACCTTTGTTTTTTAAATTATTTACTCTGCGTTTTTGGCGTATCTTGCTAATTGTTGATGTGCTAACCCCAGTTTCGTTGTGGATTTGTTTTATTGAATGACCAGCATTGGTTAAATCGATAATTTGTTTCTGTATATGATCTGCTATAGGCCTCATGGTTTGTGGTGGATACAAGAAAATGTTTTTCAACAGTTATTGACAAAAATTTACAATATGAAAAGAAGAGTAAGCTATTTGCATGCGAAAATAAACTACATGCATTATTGGTAATAATGCTTGTTTGAAAGCCCCACAAAAAAAACTACCACAATATTTGTTCTAGATTTTTATGCTTATGCTTTTAAAGCAAAATAAAAATATTAAACATTATATGGTACTTTACGACTACGGAACAAATTTATTAATGCGTTATGTGCAAGTTACATTATCAAAAAATGCTGTAAAAAGCAAAAAATCGTCAGCTACAGGATTCGAACCTGTGCGGGCAACGCCCAACAGATTTCGAGTCTGTCGCCTTAACCACTCGGCCAAACTGACTCGTATAAACTAGGCTACTGCTGCCTTGTTGTAAACCTAGATCTAAAGAAAATAGTCGTTCCTGTTTGAAAAAAACTGTACACAACTGCAAAAAATGTAATAGCAACATAGTTTATGCATATTTAAACAACATATACAAATTATATATCAGTAAACAAACAGCAGTTGAAAGCCTATACAGAAATAAACTTTGCATAGTTGTCCTTTGACTGAGCTTCAAAGACATCTTGGGTAGATTCTGGGAGTTGAGCGACAATCTTTGCAGGAGGGCCGCCAGCAACAACAGAAAAAGACGGGATAACAGAATTTGGCGCCACGACAGCGTTATCCTCGATCAGACAACAGTCCTTAATGATGGCAAAGCGACCAATGATGCAGTTCTTGCCGATTCGGACGTGCGATCCAATAGAAGCAGCTTCAACAACAGAATTCTCGCCTATATCAACATGGTCTCCGATTTTGAGCGGATAGTAACTGAAAACTCCTTTATATGTCTTGTAAGGTGGGCGCAATACAGATGCTTCGCCAAGTGAACAAAAGCGACCAATAAGCACTGCTGCTTGGTGACTGGGACCAGCACGTCGTAGATCACCGCGTATAGTACACTTGCTATGGACTATGGTCTTTCCACCGAGCACAATATTCTGACTGCCCGAAATAAGTGACAGTCGGCTGACTTTGTTTCCAGTATCAGTTTCAATGAATTCGCTCTTATTGTAAGTTGTAAAACTAGTTTCCATACTCCTGTTTTGCTATTTTGTCAACGTAAAGAATAAGGTATATTAAGGAAATGAGTCGGAATGCAATGCACAGCTTTTTTCAAGAACACAGAAGTGTGTGGAGTTGTGCAAACAAGATGCAATCCAATTGACTCAAAGAACAACGAATTGAAACTGAAAAAGAAGCATTGAGCCGAGCCACAACACCAAAAAAAAAGTGTTCAGTGCAAGAAATGCTCAACAATCTAAAGGTTAGCCCAATTCTTTACTTTCTTGCTATTGTTGGCATTTTGCACACTTGGACATTTGACAAAGGAGAGATATTATAGAATGTCAGCCGCAACGTCATTTGCACGTCCGTCGACTCGACCAGACGAGATCCACAACCTACTTACAGGCGTTGAGCGTTACAATCCGCAGAAAATAGGTGTACTAGAAGATTACCTTGCACATCAGTGTGCCAATCCCGATCCCAATACGAACCATGATTTGATGGCGAATCTGGCGTTGCTAAAAATGTACCAGTTCAATCCACCTATGATGGACCTAGACGTAATCCGACGCATTCTAGCAAAGGCGTTGATATCGACGTCGCAGGGGGATTTTAACCTGTGTCTGTATCTTCTTTCAGACGATATTTGCAAGGACATATCGATAGCCAAATTGCTTGTGCTCAGGGATTATCTAGAGAAAGCGCAGTTTGATGGGTTCTGGAGTGAAATGTACGGAAATGACGACGATGATGAGGAGTCGGTTGTTGATGGCATTGCAGGGTTCGACAATGGACTTCGCAAGCTAATTCTTGCAGAGATTACTAGCACGTACCAGACTATTCAAGCCAAGCTTATTGGAAAGATGCTTAACCTTGATGAGGAAGCAGTGTTGCGTCTAGCAAAGGAGCATGGTTGGGATGTTGATGCCGCTGGAGTTGTGTCATTACCACTTAAGAGCGAGAACGAGGCAAAGACTACGGTTATCAAGGAGAGCATCAAGTTTGAACAGCTTACGAAGCTTCTCTGCGCAGCCAACGACATTTAAAAGAGGAACTATTACATATTTAGTTTGTTTAGTCAAGGAGAAATACATATTATCTTTCCATATAGATAGACATGCACATGTGGTTGGCATTTGCGGGTTGTTGCAGTTTCTAATAATGCTCTGCCTTCCACTTTCATTGTCTGCGGCGCAAAACCAAAGTCAACCACAGTTTCAACAACCCCTCTTGTCTATGCGCAAACAACATCCTCACACACAGCGCAAAAGGTCTGCTCTCCAAATGCAAACCATCCATGCAAATTGTCACAAAAATAATCTCCTCCAAACACTAACATTTTATGCAAAAAGCAATACTTGTTTAATGACAAGTTCCTTGAAGGAAAAAATATAATTCAATAAGTATCACTACTGTTGCTGAGAATTTTGATCTGCCTGTGCTTCGAAATTTTGCAGAGTAACAGTTGCCAGAAAGCCTGGAATGCTACCACGTTCCTGGACCCAGTAACGGATATCGTTGATGAGACCCTTCAAATAGGTCTTGCTCCCGCCTCCAGAGAGACGCATAACACCCTGGTCATCGTCACCACTGGTGAACACAAAGCTCTGATCGACGCCGGCAGCATACATGGAAGTAAAGCGGACACTTCCATTTGACATAAAATCCACACGATATCCCAGAATCAGGTACACGACCTCGCGCAGCTCGGCAGCCTTCTTCTTCCATTCTTTCTTGTATCTGCTAATTAGTTTGGCAGAGTCTTCAAGTTGGCGAGTGAGGTTCTGGTTCTCAGAGCGTAAATTATCAATGGTATGGAAGAACGCTGATCCAGCACCAGTGGCCTCATCCGACAGCGTATCACTGTTGCCATCACCTTCGTTGTTTCCGTTTGATTTCTCCAGATGACGAATACGTTCGAGTAACGCCTCATTCTCGGCGGCCAGGGCCTTGAGCTTCTCTGAACGAATGGCATAGTCCTGGGCCGACGGATTGTCAATAAGCTGCAGAATGCGTGTCGTGCGCGGATTATATCCCAGCCCACAGCCAACTTGATGCTCTAGACGCGCCGCTTCCTTTTCGAGCTCCTCAAACCGCCTTAGCAGATGCTGGTGCTCTGTCTTTACCTCCTCAAGCTCGCGCTGCTTGGACTCAGCATCCTCGCGATAACCTTGTAGCAGTGCAGTCGACACACCGTCGGCGCCAGCAGAGGGTTTCGAAGAAGCGCCATCCTGTACAGCAACACCCGACTGCGTAGTTGAAATCCATGCGCGCTGCTCGTCGATAAACAGTTCCAGCTGGCGGATGCGCTCGGCCTTTTGGCGGTCGTAGTTGCCACCCATTAGCTCTTCTTCTTCGCGGTCGTATGAGTGCAGTTGAGTGCGTAGAAACTCGGCCTCGCGCACGGCGTGTTGCTTCGAGTGCTCAAGCTGCGTAGCACGATGTTTCTCGACGGCAGCCTCCTTTTCTAGCCGCGCACACTCCTGGCGGTAAAGTTGCACATCCCGTGCTGTGCTCTGTAAATTCTCATTGGCGGACTCTGCATTCTCCTGCAGAGTGGTGACTTTTGACTCCAACATGCGGATGGTATGGCGTTGTGATGCCACAGTCTTGGCAATGGCAAACGGCGAATCCAGCCGAGACTCATCACCGCCATCGTTGAGCACGCGACTCCACTGTTCGCGCTCCTGCTGCATGGCATCCAGCCGAGCCTCAATTTCAGCACGGCCCTCCTGTTGCGCCTCCAGCCGCTGAACCTTGGCTTGAAGCGCAATGACCGTCTCGCGTTCCTTCTCGTATTTTCCGGCGGTGTCAGTAAGCCTGCCTACTTCCGCACCCAACTTGCGGTTCTGCTGCTCAATAGCCTTGATGTACGCACACTGCTCGCGCAAATCGCGCTCAAGTTGCGCGATGCGGCTACGCGATGGCGACACTGTGGTCGATGCGTCTTCGCTGCCCATCAGCTGCTTTAACTTCTGCTGTAGCTCCTCAATATCCTGGTCCTTGTCCCGCATCTCACGCCGCAACATCTCAACTGTATACTGGAGTGAGGCATCGTCAGCACTGCCTGTGCTCTTGTTGATATCCTGCTGCGCCCTTAGCTTGGCTATGGTCTCCTCAGCCGTCGCTGTGCGCTGCTGCTGAACCTCAAGATTTTCTGCATGCTCCGCGCGAGTGCTACGCAGAGAGCGGTTGGCCTCATCCAGACGTTGTTTCAGCTCATGCATAGTAGCGCTCATCTCGTCCAACTGAGCTTGATGTTTTTTGCGCTGCGTGGCCAGCTCGGCCTCAATAGTACGGCGTTGCTCTGCTAGACGATCCTCTTGCTCGAATAGCCACCGACGGTCGCGCTCCAACTTCTCTACGCGCCGTGTCTGCGCCAGCACATCCGCCTCCAGCTGCTGACGCACGCGCTGTGCCTCCTCACGATCGCGCTCTCGCTCCATTTCAACCTGTCGCAGCTCAAACTTTGCCCGCTCACTCTCCCGTCGCAGTGTCTCCATACGTCCAACCACCTCGCTCTCGCGCTGATTTGCCTCGAGAATACTACGTGCTGGCGATGGTGCATCTGCTGAAGCCGATGGCGGAGAGCCGTACGAGAAGAGGCGCTGTGGCTGCAGAATGGTATCCGCTAGAGACGTCCCCGTATGAGCCGATAAACCCCTCACTGGGGTTTCGAGCCCTGCTAGCCATGAGGGCTGCTGTGTGTATGCGCTGCCACGTGTAGAACCAATGCCATTTGGACTGTCATCAATCATATAGCGCTTTTTACCGCGCACTGTTGTCATTGCAGGCGGTCGCTCCGTAATGCTTCGAAATCGCGAGCGGATTGCCGTTGAAGGTGGGAGGAGTGCTGCTGACTGATTGTGTGTCTGGCGTGCATTGCGCTCCGTCCTAGCTGCCGGCGTTTCGCCGTATGCTCTTCCTTCGCCGCCGGACGGCAGCATTGCTTTACTCGCAGCCTGGCTTACAGCGCTTAAAATTTGCCAAAAAAGCAGACCAAGTATTAATTCAGAAATTTCAGTTCCAAGAAGAAGAGCAAAATACCAGTACAAGGGACTAAAGACGCCAACGCGTCTCGTTGCTCTCAAAAGCCCCCTCACCCTCTTCCCTGCTTTTGGGTGACTGTACACACCACCATTTGCCCTTTTAATCTTTCCACTTTACTTTTAGAGCGTTTTCTCACTCTATCAAACCTTTATTCAATTACCGCATACAATGCCAAAGAAATTCCGGGGCGAGAACTCTAAAGGTAGGGTTTGTGAAGAAGACGGTTGATCATTTCTTTAGCTATCATCGCCATATTACTCATACCGCTAGGCACATGATACCTTCTTGTGAACCCTTGTCAAACAACATGTAGTTACTGCGGCCAAGGAAAAAAAGGCCACCGCAAAGTCCGAGAAGGACGCTCAGGATCGCAAGAAGAAAGAGCAGGAGGAGTCCAAGAAATGGGGCGTTGGTGCAAAACAGGCCGGTAAGAAGGAGGATCAAGAAGCAAAGCGCCTTGAGAAGCTGGCCAGAAAGAAGGAAGCCGAGGAGCTTCTCGCCGCCGAGAACAAGACAAATGCCAAATCCACGGCCTCTAGAACCGGAGGCCCGTCAAAGCTTGGACCTGCAGTCAAGACCTCTTCTAAACCTGCAACTGCGTCATCACCAGCTGTCCGTGGAGTTGAAAAGAAGGCCGAGGCTAAAGAGAAAAAGACTGAGCAGATAGCCAGCGAGAACAGGCCTGTCGAAGAGTTTGCCGCCAGCAACATGGACGATGCACTTCTGCTGATGGACACTGTCAACGATGGTCCAGGGTCTCCAGGTGCTGGGTCAGCCCTGAGGGGCGCCCAAGCTGTTGTGGGCGATCGCCATCCAGAGAGACGAGCAAAGGCTGCGTATGAAGCATACAAGGCCGTCCATATACCACTGATTAAGGAGGAGAATCCAAGGCTTCGGCAAAGTCAGGTCGACCAACTTTTGTTTAAAAGCTGGAAGAAGGCACCCGAGAACCCGCGGAACCAAGCAAGCGTGGCTTACAATGCCAAGCAATCTGACATTGACCAACTCTCAGCTAAGCTAACCGAGCAGGCCAAAGAGCATCTGCGCATATAAGCGTTATACTGCGTTGTTGTGTCATGACCATGGAGTGGGATATTGTCTATGTTGGCGTTTTAGCTTATCTTTAACTCTTTTTTATATATAATTCGTTTTACGCGTATTTAGCTTATGTCTGATCGTCCAGCCGATCGTTTATGAACAATGCTAGGTAAAATAACTTAATGGCGATATCTGAAAATTTTCAGCTACATTATCAAAATTCTATTGATTTCTATAAAAGCTAGAGCTGTTCTAGCAACATCTTCTGGCGTGGAACTTGCTATACACATTTAAGGATGTAGCTTGAGGCTCTGAGCTTTTCCCAGCAAATATTAGACTATCAAGGTAGAGGTCAGCTACCACGGGGTTTTTTTTATTATACTAGCAAGAACAGCTTAAAGCTTAAGCCATACCATGGTAATGCTTCTACTAGTTCATATCCCGGTCTTTGGCATTAGAATCACGATGTTGCTGCTGTTTTCTAAACTCCGGCACATCTTATTCAGCCTGTGTGGGGAAAAGTAAATTCCTGAGCTTTTTCGGCTTGGGACTATTGTGGCTCCTACTAATTTGCCACAAAACCCACAAAGTACCCTAGGAAAAAAAACCAAGTAGTCAAAGGTATAGACCTCATAGCAACATCTTTAGGGCTAATGTAATGTCCCAAACTAGCAACAAGACTACTTAACATATAGTTTTTAGATGTCGCTAAAAACTTGTTTGTACACATTTGAGATTAATTAAAAAATCTGGACATTTTCTATAACCATTAATTAACTCTTACGCTTGGTGTACTCCATTACATCTAACAACTGTTTGATCTCTCTGACTTTGCTTGAAACTGCCAATACCCCGTCCATCTCGTGGTCAAGCTGCTGGCACTTCCGGATAAGTGACTGCTTCTGCTGCACGGATTTGGAAACAACTGCCTCGAGGTTTTTTATGCTAGTTAGTGTGACGGCTTCAGATGCAAGTTCAATGTCGATCCTTTGTTCCAGCCTCTCCTGCAGGCGATCGGTATATGTAGTCAGCATGCGCGAAAGTCCCATGGCTTGCTGCTCCAATGCATCCAAAACGCGTATCCGTTCCATATACTCTTCCATAGTTTTGCTCTCCATTTTTAGTCGTGTATATGCAGTAATGATACGGGTAAATCCAATTTGGGGCTATGTTGACCGTTTAGGCCTCCGACAGTCACATACACATAAATCTTAGAAGTGCTGCATGATAAGTTTAAGGGTACAGAACACGTGTTATTTGCCTAAAATATACTTTTTAAAGTCAAAGGTTGGCCTAGAATCAACGTATTCTGACTGCGGACGCATCGAAGGATCCAGGAAATCTTCTATTTGTCTTTTCTTTTTATATCTTTTGCTACGCAGATTATATTAAGCCAGATACACAATTACAGAGATGGCACCGACAGCATTGCTTCCGTTCCAGCGACGAGTGCTAGATGACTTGCTAGATGAAAATGCGCTGTGCGTGGTAGCACGGGGGCTAGGACTTAATCGGATTCTGGCAGAGGTCGCGCAAATATGTGCAACATCGCGGGTACTGGTGTTCTTGCTCCATATGACAGATGAAGACGAGGCGGAGCTGCAGGAGTATCTTATGCAAATGCGATCAGGTGAGAATACCGATGAGGCGGCAACACTGCATATCATAAACAACGAGACCAATGCAGCGATGCGAGGACATGTGTACCGACAAGGCGGGTTGATATCGGTGACTTCGCGGATACTAATCGTAGACTTGCTCAACTCGGTGGTTCCTGTTGAGCTTGTTTCAGGGGTGATAGTTCACAACGCCAGCCGGGTGACATCAGAGAGTATTGAGGCTTTTGTAGTGCGGGTATTGCAGCAACAAAACCGAGATGCCTTTGTCCGCGCACTATCGGATGCGCCAGAGGCATTCACTGTGGGTTTTGCGCCACTCGAAAAGACACTCAAGGTGCTTGGCCTTAGGCACGTGAATCTGTGGCCGCGGTTTCACGTCGAAGTGCAGCGCGACCTAAGCAAGGCAGCAGTACCGGTGGTAGAGCTACGACAAGGGCAGACAAAGGCGATGATAGAGCAGCAGCAGGCAGTGCTGGACTGCTTGTCAGCGATGATCACTGAGCTGGCGTCGACCACAAAGTTGTTGGATCCGGAGACGATCAACGTTG
Source organism: Coemansia sp. RSA 1365 (assembly GCA_027578695.1). Lineage (NCBI taxonomy): Eukaryota > Fungi > Kickxellomycota > Kickxellomycetes > Kickxellales > Kickxellaceae > Coemansia > Coemansia sp. RSA 1365. The sequence continues at coordinate 23,813 of JANBTM010000112.1, read as the reverse complement.
AAAGCAGCTTATTTCGCTACTTTGACGCGATGGTCAAGCGCCAGCTGAGTCCATACTGGCATCGGCTGAGCGCACGGGCGCGCGGGATGGTCAACGATCTGGCACTGTTGCGACGGGTGGCAGAGCTGATCACATCGTATGATCCAGTGTCACTGCTGGAGTATCTCGACATGCTGCTGCTTGCTGCCAAGCCATCGCCAGGAGGCGCCCCAGGGCCAGCGGCATCGTGGATGGGCACAGACTCGGCAAATATATTGTATGCGGCTGCACGAGCACGCGCCTTCCGCAAGACCACAGCAGAGCAGGTGCCGCCACAGACTCGGGAGGCATTGCGTGGGCTGGGACTTCCAGAAAACATTATTCCGGTGCTGGAGGTTCCTCCCAAACTTGAGCTTCTAGGGAAGATACTGGAAGAGATCGGTGTAGCAAATCGCGCAGCAGAGGCCAAAGGCGCCGCATCTGGGCCGGTACTGGTGATGGCAGGATCGGCAAAGGAGTGCAGGATGATTCGGGGATATCTAGCGTCTTTGCATAACCACGTTACGCTAGATTTCTGGCAGCAGAATGAAGGTGACGGTGGGAAAAGGACGATTAAGACAGAGCGATATCCGCGTGTAATGGTGGATATGCTTCGGGGGTTCTTCAGGCGAAAAGCGCAGGCTGGAGGCATTCGTCCAAGCGCGCCAGCAAACCAACCAGCTTCAAACAGTATGCAGCAACGTCGGCATGCACCCCCAGCAAAGCGGCGGCGGGTGCGAGGAGCATCAGCGACAGCAGGGGCGCGGGGCCCGCGTGCGGCGGCAGATATACTGGAGCAGGAGACATCTGATCTGGCATTACAGGCTGAGGCAATATCGGAAGATACACTGTGTGGAGACGATGGTTACCTTGATGACGGACGGGCGGATGCACCAGGAGAGTTTGATGCGTGTTTTGGATTGCTTGCTTCGCATGAGAGCGTGGTGGTAGACTGGTACGGCGGGACGCGTGGGGTGTTGCAGACCCACCGCCCGACGCAGGTAGTGATGTATACACCGGACACTGGATTTGTGCGAGAGGTGGAGCTGTACCAGGCCGGTGGGGCAGAGCTTCGGCAGGTGTACTTCCTGGTGTATGACAACAGTTTGGAGGAACAGCGCTATCTGAGTGCTATTCGCCGTGAGCGCGAGGCATTTGAGCGATTGGTGCGCGAGAAGGCTGGGCTGGTGATTCCGCTCAACGACGTCACAGGCGCGGCAGAGTCGCCAGCGAGCATGCTGTTGCGCGCCGTTGCAGCGCGGTCGCAGCGCGACGCACGCGATACAGCAGAGACACAGCCCCCACAGCAACAGCGGATAGTAGTGGATATACGCGAGATGCGTGCGCCGCTACCATCATTGCTCCATGCAGGCGGGTTTTCTGTGGTGCCACGCACGCTTGTTGTTGGTGACTACGTGCTACACGATGGGCTGGCCATGGAGCGTAAGTCGCTGCCGGATCTGATCGGGTCGCTGCGCAGTGGACGGTTGTTTAGTCAGGCTGAGGCGTTGGTCCGACACTACACATGTGCAGTACTGCTGGTTGAATTCGAAGTCAACACATCATTCTCGCTGCAGGCAATCGGAGGCCTTGGCGCGGACATTTCCGTCGGCTCTATCACCAGTCAATTGGCAATGCTGGTGCTGGCTTTCCCACGACTGCGCATTGTGTGGAGTTGTAGTCCATACGAGACGGTCCAGATCTTCTCTGAGCTCAAGCGTCGTGTTCCCGAGCCCGACGTTGAGAAAGCTGTGGCTGTAGGTCAAGAGGATAATGATGCAGACCCTGAAGCACTCTACAGCCAAGGGCCTATTGCGTTGCTGCAGTCTTTGCCTGGCGTTACGCAGAAAAATTACCAGGTTCTTGCCCGAACCTTCCGCAATGTTAGCGCCATATGCGACGCCAGCAAAGAAGAGCTTGAGAAACTATTAGGTACTGAGGCTGCTAACCAGCTCCATAGCTTTTTGCACACAGAGGCCACTCAATAATATCTTATTTTTCTATTTACCTGGTGTATATTTGACACTTTTGTCTAAGCAGATTTCAAGTGCGCTTCCTCATGACGGGGTGGTGGTTTCCGCCAGCCAAAAATGGTACCTAGAACTATGCAATGCGCGGCAAAAAGCAGCAACGATGACACAGTTGTTGATGGATACACGTTCCACGCATACTCGATTACTAGCCACAGTGTCAGTTGTACGAGCAGCGGAAGATGTGATCGGTAGAGAAGAAACGGCAGCGCGTGTGCGTACCATGTGTAGAATTGGTAGTGCAGGGTCCGTGCACACACCACTCCTACAAAGTTGGCCGAAAGTACCACTGCAGCGGCCTCTTCGCCATCCACATGTGCGCAGTGCCAGCGCAGTGTTAGTCCTTTGCGTATAATACTGGATGCTGATCGGCCCGAGAGTCTAGGCCACACGATCAGTCCTAGACATATCAGCAGTAGCAGGTGCGCGCATAGCAGCGCAGTGGCCCAGATGGACGAGCCAAATATGTGCTCTCCTACAAAGCGCCAATTGACAGTCCATGTAAAGTCAAAGCGCCGCGAGTACTCAAAGGCGCCCGCAAGATACTCTGAAGGATGTGCACAGAGGAATGGCAGTGCCACCAGGGCCTGGAATGCCAGCACTACCGCAATCTGGGTGGCCACCATGCGCAATCCGCCGCAGCTCCACCACACGAATGCGGCACCTGGGAGCATTAGCTGTACGTTCATCTTGACAGCAATGCCTGCGCTTAACGCCGCTCCCGTCCACCGCAAGCGCCCAGCGCAAAGTGCTGCTAGTGCCAGATACGCTGGCAGCATTGCCACTGCATCATTGAACAGGCGCAGCACGTACAGTGAGTGCAGACGCCGTGACAGTACCAGCGGCACAAGCCAGAGCACTGGCACCCGTGCCATGCGATAGATCACTAGCACACATGCTAGTGTCGTCAGATACACGCCCATGAAGATGTACTGGGCTCGTCGCACATCTGTTCCGCCGTCTGTCACCGCCCATAGTGCTTGGTATACCCACACAAATCCCGCCGGATACACCAGCGGACCTGTGTCTCCGCGGATGCGCGCGTAATTGCGCTCGCCCACTGCCACAGCCGCTACCTGCTGCATATACGCCTGCCAGTCGATCTCTGTGTATGCCACTCGCTGGATAATTGCCAGGTTTATTAGCGCCTCAAATATTAGTATTCCTGCTGCTGCTGTCTTGTAGAACCGCTGCGTAAACAGCACTGTCTGTACAAGCGACCATGCGCGTGATGTCGGCGACTGTGCTGTGGTGAGCTGCTGTGCGGCTGGAAGTGAGCGATGCTGTGGACAGTAGCTGTGAGAAGACATTGTGGACACATTTGGCTTCTAGGAAAAGGCTTTCGTCTCGTGGAGCATGGATATCAATCTATATCTCTATATGTGCATATATACTCTTGCTTTTGTATGGGATGTTCTATTTTCTCTCTGGTTTGGCGACTGCTGTTGTTCTACGAGTGCTCTGAGAATAATCTGCATCCTACTCTGACTTTGTTTATCTTTGTTCCAGGATGCATGGTACTCTTTTTAGACTAATGAAACCCTGCCGTTATCAATCTCTGCGAGTGTACGTCATGCACGGGATGGGTGGGCGGCCTTTTTCACCCGCACTCCAACGCCGTTTTGGGTTAGGGCCTTTTAATGACATTAACAATGCCGCAGGCCTTTAAAAGGTGCGAGGCAATCAACCACACTCCTCTTCTCACTCTCATCTTCACATTGCTTTGCCGTTCTTATCCAAAGAGCCTTTTTTTAAAACCACTGTTTCTTATCCCAATAGTTTATCCCAATAAACGCATAACAATTCTCTTTAGCTTTCATTTATCGCTATGACAGCAGAGCAAGTCGCGCGCTCAGCCCGTGAGGCTTCTAATCTACTGCAAACCGTCACCAGTGCCCAAAAATCTGCGGTGCTACGTCGCATCAAACAGGTGCTAGAGGAGCGACGTGAGGAGATCATTGCTGCAAACCGCAGTGACAAGGAGGCGGCCCAGAAGGAAGTTGAAGCTGGTCATCTTTCTGGATCGCTGTTTAAGCGTCTGGATATTGAGGGAGAGGGTGGTGAGAAGTTTACTACCCTGTTGCAGGGCGTTGATGACGTCGACCGCATTCCTGATCCCATCGGTCAGGTAACTATGGCACGTCGTCTAGACGATGGTCTGGATCTGTATCGGGTAGTGTGTCCTGTGGGTGTGTGCCTGGTTATTTTTGAGGCGCGTCCTGAGGTTGTGGTAAACATTGCCTGTCTTGCTATAAAATCTGGCAACGCGGCTATTCTCAAGGGCGGTAAAGAAGCAAACCAGACTAATAATGCGCTGGCAGCTGCAATACAACACGCAATTGCCACTACACCTGTGCAGGAAGGTCAGACACCATTTCCTGAACGTGCTGTGCAGGTAGTCTCGACTAGGGACGAGATCAATAGCCTGTTGGATATGGACCGCTATGTGGACATTGTTATTCCTCGTGGGTCTAATTCTTTGGTGCGTCACATCCAGAATAATACCCGCATCCCAGTGCTCGGTCATGCCGATGGCATCTGCTCTACATACCTTGATACTTCTGCAGATCTTCATAAGGCTGTGCACACAGTCGTTGATGCCAAAACACACTATCCTGCAGCCTGTAACTCTACCGAGACGCTTTTGGTGAACAACGCAGTGCTTGAATCCGTATTTGTTCCTGTTGCAGCAGCACTGCTTAAGGCTGGTGTACGCATCCATGCAGATAGTCGGTCGTTAAAGGCGATTGAGAGTGCTGGCATTGCTAAGGATCCCTCTATTGCGGCGCAGGTTTCTGCAGCTACTGATAAAGACTTTGGTCATGAATTCACTGATCTTGATATTGCCGTGCGTGTCGTGGACTCGCTTGATGAGGCCATTGATCATATTAACTCACATGGCTCTAAGCACACTGATGCGATTATCACCGAAGATCGTGCATCTGCGGAGTGGTTTATGCGTCGTGTTGACGCTGCTGGTGTTTACTGGAATGCATCGACGCGCTTTGCTGATGGCTTCCGATGTGGCTTTGGTGCTGAAATTGGTGTTAGCACAAACAAGACACACGCTCGTGGTCCAGCTGGACTGGAGGGTCTGACCATCTACAAATACTATCTGTTTGGGAATGGACAGGGCGCAGTGGACTATGGCGTCGGTGAAGGCAAACATAACTTTTTGCACAAAGACATTCCACTGGATAATGTGCGCGACAAGTTTGTTCTATAAAGCAGATCTTTCAAATGTTTTTCTTACTCTATGTTTATCTTGTGTTGACAAATACCAATTATAATAAGCTTTAAGATCATGTATAGAAGTGGGTTATGAAAGAAAGGATAAACAAACAAACCTAGAAACATACATGCACAGCCTACTCGCACATGCTGTTGCTGGACTTTGTGTTGAGAATGAGCGAAACTATGAGTCCGTACAGGCCCAGCACCTCAGCAAAAATCAGAATCAGCACCATGCCCACAAAAAGCCGAGGCTCCTTGGCAAAGCCTCTAACGCCCATGTCGCCCACAATTCCAATGCACCATCCCGCCGCCAGACCCGTCATACCCACGCACATCCCTGATGCTAGATGGATGCAGCCTGAGAACAGCGAGTACTTTGACTTGGGGTCCATGTCGCCCGATATAAGCACCGATGCTACAAGGCCATATACCGCGATAATACCCGCCATCACAACTGGAATAAGCGCCCGCATAATAATTGCAGGACGGAAGGTGCCAGCGCCAGTAATTCCGATTCCTGCTTTGGCTGTACCGTAGCCAGCACCCGCCGAGCTAAATACTATTGCCGCCGCTACACCCATGAACCCTAGGAAGGGTGAATAGGCTGGACAATAGCCCTGTGTCAGTTCAGCAAATGTTGACATTGCCCTATCCAAGTCTTCTTTAAACGCCAGATGGGCCGAATGCACCTGTTTACAGAAAAGAAAAAAAGAAAAGAAAATAGAAAGTACAAGATGCAGTCCAATTAGCAATTAAAAGAAGAGCAAAAGACTAGGAAGAGGGGGGCTGTTGCAGACTTGCAGCAAGAAAGGAGGGTCACGAGCTACAGATATCGAGCCGCAAACAGAGTGCATCTAGCGAGCCGACTAGCCTAAACAGTAGATGCGCTGGAACAAGACGGCAGAACCGCGCAGCAAAGGCGCATAAATTTAAAGCCAGAAAAAACACACATCCAACTGATGAGGGGCTATGAGAAGGGCCCAAGGGAATAAAAATGATAATAAATTGTGCAGGTTGCTTGGCGAATGGTTTATCTGGTGCAGATGTGTTCGGCCGACAGGCCGACACTCTTCTTCCACACTTTACTAAGATTTTTATTAATACTTTGACGGTGAACACGCGTGTATTTTTTTTATTTCGTAGAGTTGGTGCAGTGGGAGAGGGTGTGTGGGGGAGGGGCACGGGCCGGTCCTTCTCTCAGTCGCACAGCCCCCAAGCCCCATTTGTCCACTGGCTTTCAAGCCAACGCGAGGCCGGGCTCGAGACAACCAGCCACATTTACCCCACAGTGCCATCGCAGTCTGGTGGGTTGTACCCGGGCTATTTTCGCATTTGTGATGGACTTGGGCCCGCGCAAGTACAGTCAACAACACGGGAGGCACTTTGGGTTGCACACACAGGCTCGTCTTTTTCCCCAGCACACCCCCCCCCTTCTTTTCTTGACAGGGAATTTCCTTGCTCGGGGCCCGCTTAATGCTGCAGTGATGGCATGCCCCTTGCGTTACACAGGTTCTTCACACCCATCTCGTTGACTCTTTTTTCACCACTCATCAATCAATTCCAGCATGCTAATAACGTGTCTGCAAAAAGCAAGCTTACAAGCAAGTTAGATTTATTTTTTGCTTCCAACCGTTCTCCCCCGAAGTCCATTCTTTTTCGTCTCTTGCTTTGTTCTGACATCCTTAGATTTCTCTTTTATTTTATTCTTTGTGACTATCTGCCTGCAAGGGCATTTATCCTTTTCTAAGCTCGTCAACATCGTCCTCGAGGTTTTCTATACCAGCTTGGTCCCTTTGGAGTATTTTTTTTTTTTTGCTACTTCTCTTCTCTTCTTTTTGGATTCTTTAACCAAGCAGCAGTAAATACTCCGGCACACTACCACCACCACCTTTTTTTTGCTTATCTGGTATTTCCATATATTCCATCTTTTTTTTTTTTTACTCGATACTAGGTTGCTTAAACCACTCACACTTGCTGTGTTTGTAATGTCACAAAAGCAGCCACAGGACCCCACGGCGCATGAGATTATCATGCTTTCACCGCTTTACCACATTAGCGTACACTATCCGCAGGGCAGCTTGTACGCAGATGTCTGGCTGGGGATCAATGCTGGACACGAAGACCTGTTGGTTCAGCTTACTCCGCTGCGGCGGAAGGCGCTCAACACCAGTCCGCCTGACGAAATTACATCGGATACAGCCAGCATTGCCAGCGGCAGTACTGCTGGACTTACGCGCAAGGACTCGGGCTGTCATCAGCAGGAACCGAAGCTTGCCGTGCGCCACTCACAATATGGTCTGTTTAACTGCCCCGAGGGCACCAGTCCGCTCAAATGGCTGACGGCCAAGGAGTCGTTGTTTACGGCGCATTCCCTCTGCCAGACTCATTACACAAAGTTCAGCGTGGCAGCTGGCAAGATCGTCAAATACATCCGAGCCGAGGCCCCCAAGCTCGACCTCGACCCGTTGCGACGGCTGCTTGATGAGCTGCTGGAGAAAAACAAGGCCGACCCCGGTCCGATGGACGCGCCCTCTTGTGGCATCTGCTCTGCCTCGCCATACACGCGGCTGTTCTTCTCGATGCTATAGCTCGCAACACATACTACACGCCCATGGCCCGTGTACATTCCTACCTCATGCACATGTGAGTGAGGTCTGCGCGTGTGTGTGAGTGAGTGTGGCGGACGTGGTGCAAGCATAGGCACAAGTACCAGTTTCCTTTCGGGATTGCAACCTGCCCTGATCCTCTCCCGAGAGCGCATTGTTCAGGGATGCAGACCTATTGCAGCAACCGTTTCCAAAAAAAAAAATCCACGTATTGTTCCGACCTGTAGCTCTTCATTTCACCATTATTCGATGTTTTTTCCCACTAGTTTCTTTCTCTTTTTCTTTCGTTCTTGTACAGCTTTGTTGTTATGACAGCTAGAGGGGAGGGGAGCATCCTAATGATATTGCAAATCAGCGCACTCTCTAACGCGAGGGCTATTGTCTTGCAAGTGTTGGACTGCTGCTGTGGCCCGAAATGTTCCATTGAGGGGAAGGATTATGCGATTGCGTAGTTGCTTGGTGGCAATCTCCCACGCAAAATCCTCAAAACAAGCCAAATTCATTTAAGCACGCTTATGCCGTGCCCGTTTGTCATGGGCAATCAGTCGCCTACAAGGGCATCAGCAGGGCCAAATTGCAACAACAACAAGCCGCACCTGTGGATTCTACATTTGTTGTTCCATTCTACAATTCATGACGACAACCCCCATATTTCCTCATTATGCGCCCGCGCAAAAAGAGGCTACATACACACATGCTGTTTACGCGCGGATGCATTGCATTCCCTTGTTTTTATTCAACTGTAGTGTTGATCAGATTGAGTGTAGAAGATCCAGCTCTCTCCTATTAAAAAAAATAACAATGTTATTATTCAGAAGCCTTCCCTAAAACATCTTGGACGCCCATGAGCGAAGTAATCGACCCAGCCATTCCAACCAGGCCCTCATTCAGTGGCAGGATGCCCAGACCCTTGATTGGAATGGCGAGGTCCAGGGCAGAGATTGTCAGTTGTCTTGTCAGTCCCGTCCTCTGCATGCGGATTGCCTGTTCTTCTATTGCGCACTCTCGCTCGCCCATCACATCACCAGCTTTCCCGACATGGCGACGGACACGCTGAAGATCGGCAGTTCTGATTGAAAGGCCACGCAGCTGATAGAGCGCCGAAAGAAGCTGAGCAATCAACGCGTACATCCAAGCTCTCTGACCCAAACGTGCCACACGTGCGGGATTACGCAGTCGCACTAGGGCCAGAGTAGTTCCGAGTAGGCCTATTGTATCAGCTATCATAAACACACACATTCCTAATTTGTGTGCTGCTCCTAGTGTGCGTACCACCTCATCATCTCCTACACTAGTCAGTGTCCTCACTGCCTGTTGAAAAAAGGCTAAGAATTTTCCACTGCGCATTACCTTGCGAGTTGTACTTAATGTCTGTTGGATTTTTGTCAGTGTCATTATCCATTCGAGACGAGATGATGTCTTGCCTAACTGTGATACTCGTCTGTTTACAATATATATCAAGAGTCGTGCCAAGTATTGACCCAATCGACATGCCTTGTCTCGACCTACTAACATATTGATATACCTGACATACACATCTACCACTCGACTATTGGCAGCTGCAAGAATCACATATTTCGCGCAGTCCATTCTACTAAGGTTGTTTTTCTTCCTAAACAAGTCGCTTGTAGAATTCAGTTATAGCGTAGATAGTACAGATTTAAATTTGCAAAATAAAATAAAATATAAAAGG
>JANBTM010000112.1:0-14132 GCA_027578695.1 Coemansia sp. RSA 1365 | reverse complement strand
TCATCATGGTCCTCAGATATCTGTGATAGCGGTTGATTAGTACTCACTCGCTGCCACATTCGGACACGGGCTTCCCGGTCTATCACAGATATCCCGCGGAGTTCTCGCTCCGTGCTTATCTCCAAACCAGACTTTTGTTGTTGTTCTGTTTTTGGCTTGGATCTGCATTCTGGTTTCTGGTTTCGATCTAGATCTAAGCCACATTCTGACTCGCCACACATAGATTCTAAAAAGTGATTTCCAAGATGTGGCAATTCCAAGACGTGATCGCTATTTCCACCAGCCTCATGGGCCGACATAATTCCGAGTGCAGGGCTTCTATCTGAACTAGGAAAATAAGCCATTGATGGCTGTTTGGGGGAATTACTACAAATAGGCAGAACCGTTCGATTTGGACGATGAACTTTTATATCACTCATTTGCAAACCATCAGCCAGGTTGTGTGGAGGCTTGTATGAATCCACAAAAGCGCGTGTAAAGTCTTCAAGGAAGCTAGCAGGTGGAGATGCGCTAGACGGCTGACAGTCCACGACAGACCCATCAATAGAAGAATCAATAAGTACAGAAGCTGCTGTGTTATCAATGACGGGTGGCGAGTAAGATTGATATGCATTGCGAGGCGTGTTCTGTGGCTGATAAATGCTTTGTTCAACAAGTTGCGCAAGATGAGCTGCCTGTTTGCGACGTTCACCAATCTCATCCAGCAGTCGGTGGATACTCTGGTCAAGAGCATCGTTACTCTCCATTGCGCAGAAAAAGTGTAAATACTGCGCCTTTTACGATAACAAATTATACTAACAGTGATCTAACTAAAAAATGTGCACATTAACAGAAAATAAAACCAAAAAAATGTTGTAGCAATTAAATTTCATCACAATTTCAATATGTGACAATACACGCATAAAACAAGCAAGTGGTTGTTTAGGGGGGAAGAGCGTGTGATGTTGTGACAGTGGCTTACATTTCAATTTCTTAACCACAGAATTTGAGTTTTTATTCAATATTGTTTTCTTTTCGCCTTTTTTTTACAACATGAAATTATTTAGATGATTGTGTTTTTGTACAATTTCAAAGTGGCTATTTGTGGCTCAACATGACATTTTGTTCTAGGAATGGTGCTAAAAAAAAGAGGGGAGTAGTGCAAAATATATTAATGCTTTGACAGGTGAAAAACTTCACATCTGAGAGAAATGTATGCAAAAAGAAAAAAGGGATCATGGTTACTTTGAAGATTCAAGAGCATCAATTCTTTCGACAGCTCCAGCGACTTGTTCGCTGAGTTGAAGATAAGCTGCCCAAACATCATCAATAGATTTTGGAGCTGTAAGTGCACATACCGAAACCGGTGAAGGAGAATCATCTTCATCTTCAGCAATGCCAATTCCTGAGTGACGAGTTAATAGATTGCGTTCAATTGGTGGAGCTTTGCGCATCGTAGTCTCAAAAGCTGCTGAACCAACTGCCTGCAGTAGTTGGTTTTCTAGGAACATGCAACGCATAACCAATTCGCGCTCGCGCTCATTACGTCGCTTTCGGAACCGTGCTGAGGCATTGGCATTACGCCGCCGTCGCTCTTCCAAAATTCTCGCTGCCTCATCCGAAGAGCATGCTTTTTCCGATCCCCCAGAATCATTCACATTGCTACGCTGTCGCTTAGGCATTACCTGCTGTTGCATTTGACTACTGTTGGATTGCGACATTCCTTGCGGTTGCTGACTAATTCCAGACATTTGTGACATGGGACTTTGTGTTTGTGCTTGGGATCTGTTAATGTATGTCTCACCACCTACCACATGCATTCCCCCTAAATGTCCACTGACTGGCATTGGCATTGCATATTGCTGTGCATCAATCGTTTGCCAGTGAGTTGCTGGTGCTTGACAAAATGATGGATACATGCGATCTGAGCTCATGACTTGAATATAAAGATGTAGTGTTAACAGTAGGTAGTTATTAAAAAAAACCCGATATGATCTGCTTAATAGCGGAGCCGTACTTGGTCCTGGAGAATACTATAATGTAGATAAAATAAAACAAAAAGTGCAGTTTTAGTTTTAAAAGTTAAGATTAGCAATACCGAAAAAGGCGGTAACAGTGCAAATTATTTTTATTTATTTGTTTATTGGATGTGTGAACCAAATAATCTGCCAGTAGTTCTTAAAAGATAAGTTTTTTTTTTTTTTTTTGCTTTTCTCCTACCCGCTTGCACTAAGAACAGCAGTTGCAGAAATGGATGTGATGCCAAGATGTATTAGCTCCTGTAGTCCATAGGGACCATGATACAGGGACAACATTAAGGATAATAGGGCCAAATGGAAGCGGGAGGGGCGAAAGTCTGTGAGGGAGCTGAAGGAAATGCCTACCTACAAAAATAGGGTTTCTACTTTATTTGGCTGACGAATATGAGACGAACGAAATGTGCAGTAATCAAGAAAGAGGGTGTGGGCACAACAAATGACGCACCGGGTCGGAATTAAATAGCAAAAAAAAAAAGTGCCACCAGGAAAAGACAACTTGAAAAAGAATTGTAAAGAATTTGGCAGGAGAAAAAGCAAAAAAAAAGGAAGGGGAGGGGGAGGGGGGGTGTAGTATAAACCTACCCTTACAGCACCCCCTTTTTTTCATTCTCGTTCATCTTGTTCGTTTATAATACAGAAACAAAAAAAAATGAGAAAAAACCAAAACATACGTGACAGATGGCGTATGCAGGCGGTGTTCGATGGCAATAGAACACAGGGGAGGGGGGAAGCCGAGCTACTAGGATGCGCAAGTCCACATGAGATGTACAACATGAAATCACAGACGACAACGCACTCTCGCATACTTGGGCCCAACGCCAATCTACTATCCTTCCCACATTTTTTTTTAGAGCACTCCCTTTTTCATGTATCTTGAATCTCCGCTTTGAAATGTTCAGAAACACAGAAATAAACACCCATTCTTTTGTCCATTTCCTGTTCTAACTTGTCACTCAAAGTACTCTTGTCCATTTCGCTGTTGCTTTTTTTCTATTTGTGCCACTCCTTTATTTTTTTTTTCGATCCCAATGTTCTTCATACAAGAAAAAAAAAACAGTGTTTGGTCATTTTATTTTGTTTCTGTAATTCTGGAACTCATTCTGAGCCCGTTTTTTCCACAAGCTTTTGCCACCTCGTGACCAAAAGCCCTCTAAACTGTACATTGTGTATAGAATATACAATCAATTGTTCATCGCTAGTGTTTATTCTATTCAAAATAAGGCTTGTCACAAAAAAAAAAGACTGTTTAAGACTGACTACTACAAAAAAAAAAACTGAAATATTGCCTCGTTTTTTTCTCTTTTGTGCAATTCATCACAAACATTTCCTGTATGTTTACACTTTGTTATTAAAGGCAGTGTTTTAGAAAGCCAAAGTAAAGACTCAAATATTATTCGCTAAGATCTGAGATCACATATGATGTATATTATTACACAAAAAACTCCATACTTTTGTCTCACCATTTTTTTGTTATGTAGACACGGCTATTTTCTAATTATTTAAATTGGAAGCCATACTGCATTTATTGTTTTATGCTTATCATTGTCTTCAAGGCACTCACATATTATAATGTACTTGCTTGCTTTTGATTCGCTGTGCCGGCAGACATTTACTTGTGGCATCTTTTCTAACTAATTACGATTGTACTTTTTATTATTCATTGTACTAACTATGCATATAATAATGTCCCAATTTTTTTTTTTAGGAAGCATATGCTGCTGTAGACACACACATAATCTGAATAACACATAATAGAAACGCTAAGGTATTGGTAGTTTGTCTCACAGATTAGGAAACAAAAAAATTCACTTGTGATGACAAAAAAAGAAAAAAATTGAACAAAAGAAAGTGAAAATCATGCTGCTTTAATGCCAAGACGTCCATATATTACGTAAAAATATATTGCATCCATATAAAGACATCTCAATGACTGCCTGCATGGCATGTAGCGTGAAATACAGTACCATCAACAAGAACTGCATTGACAAGCACCCAATCCTCCTCTTCCTCATTGAATCTGCGCTCAAACGCCTCTTTGCAAATTGCACACGAGTCATTGTGGTTGGGAGGCGCTGCCACCGTCATTTGCTTCAGCTCTGCAATTGATTTTAGATTGTCCTTATCCCCCTGCCCATCCACAGCTGGTGCTGCTGCTCCCGTCGGTGGCTGCGTGTCTTCGGCTGTAGCGCCTGCCTCCCACTGACTCTGGTCCATGTACCATCCACGCGGCGGCGCTCTGCGCTCCCTATCATTTTGCTGACGCATGTTGCGTCTGAAATGCCAGTCCAAATGTTTCTTCATTTGATCCGTGTCATGATCCTTTGTACGCCATCCGCACTGTGAGCACTGGTTTCCGTAGCCCGCGTACAGAATGTTGTATATTCCTGGCCTCACCCTACATTTGTTAAAAACAAGCATGCAAGTACTGCGTGTGTTCATTTAGCCACTATATCTATGACATACGCACATGTCATTTAAACAGACGCACATCCAAATCTGCGCTAGAAAAAAAAACATGCGCTGTATTGAAGTGCATTATTCCTCTGTTGCTCAAAATTTTGTTTGCTTCTGTTTTGCGCAGTCGTTGAATAAAAATAAAAAGACTTTGCAAGTAAAAATAAAAATAAAAAAAGCCATGTTGGCTCGACATTGTCATACTTGCAAAATAAGAATACAAAGAGTGTATAGATACTACAGACTCTTCGAGTTTCTTGCTGCACAAATAATCCAACTGGAATATAAAGATGTGGTGGTTTATTCGCAATGGAGCTCCTTCCCACAGGGCTACATGCAAAAGAAAGAAACTCTGCAACTGCAGAAAAAAAAAATGTACAATCGGGAAATGTCCCTGGGACAACAATGCCCTAGCAATATTCACATTTGGAAAAATACTTACCTCGATATTGACGCATGCGACAAAGGAATGGGGTCCAGCTGCGCAAAATCCTTGTATCCTGCGCCCTCATGGTGCTGCGGAATGGTCATTGATTCCAGCGACGATGAAAGGACAGGCGCCACTTTGCGCAAGCTATTTAGGACTTCTGGCCGTGCCATTATGCCCTGTAAAAGCTGTCCGGCATCCACCATTCCTCCGGTCGTATTGTTCAGAGACGACATTGCTTCTGTGACAACAAGCGTCGGGTCAGTGGCATTGCCATCATTTACAGACTTTGAATTTCCATTTGCATGGTGCTGTTGCTGGTGTGCACCAGAAGACATATCAGGAGACAGTGGTGGTGGCATGTACGGCGGAGTGGTTGTATCACTTTTGTGGGCAGCCCTTCTGCCTCCACCATTGCTCTGCGTACCATCAATTTCTGATAGCTGTTCACGAATCTCCCGCACCCTCTCGGGCGGCAACTCAGACTCGGCCACAGTGGCCTTAATGTCTTTCAGCATATTAAGGACAGTAAACAACTTGACATCGTTAGGCCTGCGCATCACCTCGACCTGTTTTTTCACTAGAATCGAATTGACCAGCTGCAGCAGTCCCTGCTGGCTGTTATGACCTTCCTACAACACATGTCACAAAAAAGAAAGACAAGCACGTAATATGCATCATTTGCATTGTTAATACGGGTACACTTTAGCAACAAGTCCGAGTGGGGGGAGGATGTAGGTATCCCAACAAGACTGCAAAACACACAGTTGTGTTCTGTTGCGTGCGCAGAACACTATGATATAGTGCAAAAAGAACACGATTGGGCTAGTTCAGCGGAGATAGACGCGTCATGCATGCCAGCCGATCTCGACGCGAGCCCAATCTCTCATTGTGTTCCCGATGTAAAAAAAAAATTTGCTTGTTTGGTGTGTCCACTTCGCTTGCATGGTTGCTGACATTTTACCACTGCAAATCATAGACCAAAAATAAAGTGCTACTCGCATTTGCGCAGCTTGTACAGAAACGTCTGTCACATCGTTGTTTTTGCGACAAACAAATCTGCAACCGCCCACAAACAAAAAATACCTCGCGCTGTCCCAAATACTCACCTTTGCCCGATCAGGGGTCCGCTGTCTCTTGTCTGGGTGGCGTCTATCACGATGAGCAGCACTATTGTAGCTGTCGGCCTTGGCCGTCACAGCCCGCTGAATCGACTGCTGCTGCTCCTCGCGTGCGCGTTTCTTTGCGTGCGACTGCAAACCAGTCAGATTGTCCAGCAGATCGTCGCCACTTGCCTCAGGCATCATCTGCGTGCTCTCCTTGGCTTTTGCCTTCAGCCGATTAACATCCTCCTCAATCTTGCGCAACACAAACTCTGGGAACAGATTTCGCTGCCCGCCAATAAACCCATGACGCCAAGTACCAAGCGTTCGTTCAAGCTTTGTCTTGACTTCATCCTCAACAGATCGCCATATATCAATGAATATCTTGTCAATGCGACCATGTAGCAACGAAATATACATGCCACCAACATTCTTAGCAATAGAGTCCAGGAGGTAAAATGCAGGTAGCTTGTGCTTGGGTGCTGTAAAGCGCAGATGCTCCTCAATAGCCTTGATTATTGTCTCAGCACTGTTCACATTAATCTCAGCCCGTTTAGACAGGTCATTGATTATTGGCTTTGAGTTAAAGGTGAGCTTTGTCAACTCCTTCCGGAACTCACGATAGAGCTCTCGGTCGATGCCCGAGGAGGCGCCATTGCCGTTGGCACTGCTCATTAGAATGGAAAAAAAAAACCCAGAGGTAAAAAATAAAGACGTCGGTCAAATAAAACAAAACAATAAACACTATTCCAATAGCTGGAAGACTTAGGGGCGTTACACCAGCAATGCCCTAATTTACGCGAGGTTACTTTTAATTGCTTTTCTAAAGAAAGGTAACAGATGTCAGAGCGGTGCTATATTGTCACTGTCGGTGGTGCTAGTATTGAAGTGTCCGTTTGGTTCGATTCTGCTGGTACTTTTTGTATCCGCAGAATAAACGCCGATGAGAATGTCGATTCGCCACGATCCACGCAATCTGCCTTTTTCCTACTATTTCTCCTAGATTTCCAGTTGCGCTGCTATCAATATAGAAACTGTCGGTTCTACGCCGTCGCCCAAGGAAAAGCTACACAGTTATGTAAGAGATGATTAAACCGTGCACACAAACTCGAAGCCAATCTGTAAAAAAAAAAAAATTGTTTTGAGCAAAAAAAGAGTGCAAAGGGAAAGATCTGTTTCGTGCAAAGGGACAGGATTTTTTTTCGGTGAGCAGAATGAGGCTTTTTACAAGATGACATACATGACAATACGGTACGTCTTCTGTGTCACCAATGTCGCCTGTGGCGTTATTAACGATTTATTTCTTCACAGGCTCCAGGTAATTGGTCGCGCTTCATGCCCCCAGACCCCCCAGTGCATGTACAATGACGTATTGTCGCCTTTTCTTCTTCCTGCACACCGACTGCTCACTAGCATGGACGACCGCCACCAGCGTTTCCTCTACGTGCTAAAACTTTTTTAAAAGTGACGCAAACGCGACGTACAAGGGATGTGTTATTTTCCGACAGGAGAGCTAGAAGCAGGGTAATCGGCAACGGGCAAGCCGGCAGGCCGCCGCCGCTGCTAACTGAACAATGTGGAGGCGGGTTTGCGTCATCCATGGTCAAGAGTGGGGGGGATGCAATAGCCACGAGATGTGCCCAGAACCACGTCGACGCCGCACGCATACATCATCGGACGGGGGACAAAGGCGGGATTCTGTGGCCGAAGGATTGCAGGATATGAGAGGCGCGGCGGCAGATGGCAGGGGAGGAGCCACACATTTGGTCGGAGGGACAGGCAATCTAGACTCACACCACACAGCAGTTAGCAATCCCTAGCCGCGAAAATGATGCGCTTTGGTGCTCTAGTGATTATGCGCAAAAACTCGGACCTCAATGTCTTCTCTTCCCCCTCCCTTCCTCTCTATTTTTGCTTTCTTTCGCATCTACTGACGAAACTATTTAAAAGTGATTCGTCCAACAAGACCCCCCGTCTTCTATTTTAAACACCCATTCCCCCGCCTTCTTGCTTCTGTTTAAGTATCTATGCGGGCAGTCGACTTCCTACTATAATTTTGCCTTTTTCACTTTCCAAGCTCTCTCTATCTCTAAATATTATACTTTCTAGTTTTTCGTAGTCAATATTCCAGCTATATCAGACTGGTTGTTGTTAGTCAAGTCTACTTGTATATTAGCCAACTCGTCACTCGCGCACCTCCTTCAGAAAGTGTGAGTTCTCTTCCTTCTTTCAGCACTGTTTCACTTTTTCAGTAGTAGCAAACCGCGGCACTAGGTATTGTCTCACTTTGTAATTTAAGCAGCCAATTTATTTTACAAGCACTAAAGCCTTATAAAAAAGAGGCCTCAAAGCATAACGAGTAGCTATGGAAACAAACACAGAAGTAAACGGCAACGCTGCGACCAATAGCGCACAGATGCAACAGATGCAGAACCCTCCTGCCCAGGGAAATGGGTCAGGGCAGCATGTGGCCAAGGGCAGCGATAACAACGGCAATAGCTCGCTAGTGCGTGGCGGAGTGGCTCAGATCAACGTTACTAAACTTGAACACCGCATATCCAACGAGGTTCAGACATACAGCAAGGGCGGATTTCCGCGCCAGAGCGAGCGGTACTACAAGTTGATGTCAGTGCTTCATATCGCACGCATGCTATTCCACGACGGCCTTTGTCAGCCAATTCATCGCGAATTCTATAAGCGTCTGGCGCAGATACATCATCAGCAGCAGCAGAAGCTCCAACAGCAATCACCTCAGCAACCCCAGCAGCAGCAAGTGCCTTTTGCGCGCTGATGAAATTTCTTCCCGTTGCTGCCAGTTTTGGGGGAGGAAAGGCGGTACTTTCGTTCTGACAGTGGTCCTGTGCCATACGTTGTGTGTCTGCGCCTGGGTGATTTCCACTTTTTCCACTTTTCAATCATGTACTAGACATCATCATGTCGTCATTTATTTCAAAGGTAGGTTTCTTTAACATCATTGATTTTATTGATGGTCATCGGTCCAAATATTGCCAATATAACTGTCCCTTTATTCATAAAGGACCTATTCCAACAGTCACACAGGCCCCAGAAAAATCATAACGTGTGATTAGTAATAACCTATCATTTATGTCATCTGGCTCATTAAAGTTTAGAAATGCAAAAAGGTTAAGAAAGGATTATGTAGAAAGAGATAAGACTTACTGCAGCGACAAGTGGTTGCAGTATTACAAGTGTGGTAAAAAAATGAATGTTACTAGTTCTAAAAAGAAACTTAGAATATAATATCGACACCTTTTCTATTTTCACCTCTATATGCGTTTTCTTTAGCTTGACTCGCAAAAAATCAGTCCGAGAGTATTACCAAGGCCTGATTGCTTTGCTATATGGTTGGATTTTAGGTAGATGTTTTGATATCCCTTAGCCATTGCAACATATACCAGCAGTATGAGTAATATAATTGAATGTGAAAAAAAGCTACTAAGTGCATCTCACTCGGCTATTGTCTCAGATGCGGTCACGATGACCCCCCTGTTTTCCCCAGTCAAGTGCATTAGCATACTCAGGTAATGGCGCCTCAGGAGTGGTTCCAGGCTGCACACCATGCGGCCAGTGGGGCTCACAGACAGCAACATAGCGGACGTAGCTTCCAACACCACCTAAGAACTTGGGGAATCCTGTACTCAGAAGACACCCGACAGGTGGTAGCAGATGGAGATTGGTAACGCCTTCAGCCTGCGCGTACCCATGACCAAGCAGCCATGCCTCGGAGGCAAAGTCGGGGGACATATCTGTATCCAGCGGCTCGTGGCCATGAAAGAGGATGTCGCGCTCAAGATGGAGAAATTTTACAGTCTCGAGCAGAACTTGCGGAAAGACATCCGTGTCAACATGAGGCCATTTCCTGGACCAGTCGGAGCGCACAAACACCACAGACCGCCGAGGAATTTGTCCGTGCTCTGCCTCCCACTCCAACACATCGGCAACCGTCATTGCATACGAGCTGTTCTTTGCCACCTTATCCGAAACATTGATAACTACTAGTTTACGCAGTGCAAATGTTGCTGGAATCTCGTCAGAAGAAGCAAAGTACGGGTTAAAGTGCGCCGGCGCATCCAGCTGCGTGCCCATCTGATCAGTGGTAAGCTGGTAGGCAGTGGCTACAAACATGTCTTCGGCGTAGGTAAACGGTTTGCCAGTAAGCTTGTTGACAGCTGGTGAGAATGTAATATTTCCGAATCCACGCCAGATGGGCATATCAGGCTCGATTGTGTGGGTTAGGTCGATGTACTTGGCTGTGCTAAGGACAGAGTCGTATGTGCTCCACAGATTGGATGGGCTGGTAGTCTTGCCGTGGTCGGTGACAGCAGCACGAGCAAGGTGAGCCGCACGCGAGATACGTAGTGGCTTTGCGTGCAAGGTCTGGGCTTTACCGCCATCGCTGCTGCTGTCATGTATCGCCTTTTCAGCCAAGGCTGTTGCGAAAAGGCTTCCGAGAAGCACCACTGTCGCTGCTGGGAAGCGCATTAGTGATATTTTTTAAGTAGAAAAAAGGGAGCGTCGTTAATCGACAAAGTCAGTCGGTCTTTAAATATATATTTTTCTTGAAAAAAATATGAGAAGCAGAGCTGAAGACTGGAAATATCAAGAAGGAAAAACATCGAGGTGTGGACTCACAGACTGGTCATGATGTCGCAGAATCTGGTCCCGCATATGCCACAAAACACAATCCCCTCTTTGGTCAAAGAATAGGACGCTGTGAAATCTGGCCCGTGTCTCCCCATCATTTCTCAGGCAGACCCATGCACAGAACATTGCTGGATGGAAGATGTGGCTTGCAACGAGGAAGCTTTAGAAAGTTACAGACCCCGACTCAAAACAAGCGCAAGCAGACGCATCTGAAATTGCAGGTATTATTTCTTGCGCTCAGCCTTCCACTTGTAGATAGCGAGACCAAGTCGATCTTTACCAACTTTCTTCCTTGCCCCCTTCTCCTTAAGCGACCGACGCAAAAGCATCTCCGACTCGGCACGCTGAAGCTGCTCCTCCCTCTCGAGACGATCCTTAAGTTCCTGAAGCCTTTCCACCCGTGTCTTCACAGCCTTCTTTAACATGCTACCAGTTGGCCGAGCAATATCACCACTCTCTAGGGTCTCAATCTTTGGCCGATTATACTTCCTGTCTATAAATTCTGGAAGTGTATTAAAGTGCTCGGCCGCCTTAAACTTACGCACATCCTCCTCGCTATCGACAAATACAGTGTGCCGCGGTCCAAGATGGCTACCCTTTGGTGTGTCGGCGATATGTAATTCGCTTTGCAACCTTTCAATTTTGCGTCGGTTTATATCGCGCTGCATTTTGACGTATGTAACGTCCTGGGTATCCATAAGCCTCTGTACTTCCATGGTCAGTGCCTGCCTACGCTCCTCAATGTGTACGCCATCTTTCATCTGCGAACGCTCCATGTTAAAGTAGAATTCATCGGGATTGCGTGTCGCTGCACGCTCACGCAGCCGCTTGAGCACTCGCTGCTTCTCCCGGTAGTCCTGTGCTCGTAAAACATAGTCTTTGTGTTTTTCTAGGTGCCCGAGGTGTTTGCGGCTAGATATTTGCCCGCGTTCCTTGTGCTCACGCCGCGGCGCAAACTTTTTTAAAGAAGAGACCATGACTCTTCACTGATTTTTGCCGTAGAAAACTGTCGATTTAGAAAATGTGTTACAGACCCAAATGCAAAGGCGAAAAGTGAGAGCAGAGGTTTAACAAGTGCTAATTTTTTTTTTGAGCGGTGATCTTCAGGTGATTTAAACTTTTGCTGCGCGTGCAGATCGCCACCCATATCTGCAGGATCATAGGCGAGGAAACACTAAAGATATTAGCAGCTGCGCGCCAGCATCTCTCAAGCTGCAAAGGACATGCGACCTTATCTGCATTGCCTTACATCCTCACATATGACATATGAACTCTGAAGACTTGCCCTACGGTCGGCGCGGAGCACTGCCAGTACCCGCCGGCGTCTCGTTAGGTGATCACACTCAGGCACCTACCAGCGGTGAACAATATATGCTCCGTGTGCGCCTCGAGGCAGAGTCTATACCCAGAGTCGTAATTGCTCCGAATCGCGAACAGCTACTACATGATAATCATCTAAACGTATCCAAGTCCCCGGTACCATCAACGGTCACTAATTCAGAGCGACTGCCGGATATTCTTCGGCCATCGGTAGGCTGGTTAGAGGCTTTCTCACGATACTTTGCACAAGAACAGACAGGGTTTCGACTGCTTCTCAACAAAACTAACATTCCACCGGAATTCTCGATTCCCAACAGCGATCGACTCCGCGAATGGAAGAGCTTTTGCTATAGCATCGATGATAGCACAACGACAAAAACTATTGTTTATGCGCTTGCCTCTGTCGACCAAATGATGGCTATTCGGCTGATCAAATGGATGACGTCCTGGATGGCCATAGATCGATTGCGTAGGATTGAGGGTATATGGATTTGGTACTTGATTCTTCGACTTGACAGTCTGCTGGACCATGACGACACACATGTCTTGCGCGAACTATGCCGAAGACTTATTTCAATTCGGGCTAATATCGGTCATAATATCGGCCAGGATGCCGAGGCGCAATCGGTTCTCCTCCACGATGAGATAGCTGCAATCAACATTTTAATTGCGGCAGTGACGCGTGGCTATAAGCAATACGATCTAGAACTCTAATGATAATGGCTTTATAACTATATTTGGTATATTGCTGTTTATTAAGCCTTGTGTTCTTTTTATTACAAATAGTAGCATTGTATTTCCTGTTGCGATCTTGTGTGATACCATTCTCGGCGCAGCGTGTACGATTACCCACATTATATTTATGTTTTCTTTAAGCAACACGAGGTGCGATATACAATACATTATTGTAAAAATTAAACTATTTTCCCCGCAATTACATTTCTTGTCTCCGCACAAGCTATGGCAAATAAATAGCATACGCCATGCGTCTCCTGTCACGTCACTTGTCTTTTTCTCCACAAAGATTCTAGATGTTCTCTACCTGAGCAACGCGACTAGCGTAAAAAATGCGTAACCTATGAATGGCGAAAAATAATTTACTCTTGTATAATCTTTAAACAATATTGACCACATGTGCGCACATTGTTGCGGCTAATCAAAATATACCATGCGGTTAATACCACTTTGCAATCTTAAAATGTCTATATATCAAAATAGAGTAACCGAGCTATCATCTTGATATGTTTAAACAATTGCTCAAATATATAAGTAAAACACCCTTCCAAGTACCTTTGCCGAATGGCTTTTGACTAGTACCAGCACCCTGCACATTTTTAGTATTCTTGAGCCTTGTATACTAATTGTCGAGTTTCGGTCATTAGTTTTATAGTTATTTTAGCAACTCTAAACTACACACTTTAAACAACATCCAATTTATCCTTATTTTTATTATCGTATAGATATTTGTTAACACACACATAAAATGCGGCTTAGTGTTAACGTAAGCCTTCTCTTCCTTGCGCTGGCTGCTGCTGCTCTGGCTGTGCCGACTGACCTGCAATATGGCCTGATTAAGCGCGACGGCTATTCTGCTGAGGCCGAGGAATCCTCAGAGGTGCCACCTTCAAGCGATGGTGGTGGTGAAGAATATGGTAGTGAAGTACCATCAAGCGAGGAACCTTCAAATGAAGTGCCATCTGAAGACGGTGGTTATGGTGGCGAAGTGCCATCTAGTGAAGAACCTTCAGGTGAAGAGCCCTCAAATGAAGTTCCATCTGAAGGCGGCGGCTATGGCGGCGAAGAACCCTCAAGTGAAGAACCCTCAGGCGAAGAGCCGTCTGAAGGCGGTGGATATGGTGGTGAAGTGCCTTCTAGTGAAGAACCCTCGAATGAAGTGCCATCTGAAGGCGGCAGCTATGGCGGCGAAGTGCCGTCTAGTGAAGAACCCTCGAGTGAAGTGCCAACCAGCGAAAACCCGACTAGTGAGATACCCTCAAGTGAAGTGCCGACCAGCGAGAAACCATCCAAGACACACAGTGGATGTACTAGCACCGCCCCACCACCACCTACGTCAACACATTCCAGTTGCACTTCCAGTGTTTTAACCACCGAGGTTCCTACAACTGAAGTACCAACAACTCAAGT
>JANBTM010000111.1:21931-34996 GCA_027578695.1 Coemansia sp. RSA 1365 | reverse complement strand
GCATTACTCGTCAGAACCCTGCAACTTTATTAACACGCCGGCCCCTCTCAAACCTCCTCCACCTTATTCTAAAAAAACCGAAAATGCGGATTCAGCTGATTTCGCTATGTTTGCTGAGTCTGTCGCTAGTCAATGCACAGTCAGTGTCTTTCACAACACCTCGAAGCAAGCAACCCACGGCACAAAAAAATATACTGAGCGGGATGTTTGACCGCTATGGAAATCCCGCAAACAAAGAACGTGCTGAGGCACTGTGTAGTCGCACAGTGCAACATGACTTTTCGGATGAGACTGAAGAGGACAAATACGTCCGCAAGCAGCGCGCAGAGGCGGTAAAGTCGGGATTTCTTTACGCGTGGGATGGATACAAGAAATATGCATATGGCGCAGACGAAATCGATGTGCTTAACAAGAGGCCCAAGACGACGCGTAACGGATGGGGTGCGACGCTTGTGGACTCATTGGATGTGCTGTGGTTGATGGGACTGAAGGATGAATTCTACAGGGCCCGTGATTTCGTAGCGAATATCGACTTTTCCAAAGATGGCGGACAGCTGGCTAAGGTTTTCGAGACAAATATCCGATATGTCGGAGGCCTTCTGTCAGCGTACGAGCTTTCAGGCGACCAGGTTTTCTTGAGGAAGGCAGTCGAGCTTGCTGATCTTCTCATGCCTGCATTTGACACACCGCTGGGACTGCCCTGGCAAATGTTAAACATTACAACTGGAGAGGGCTCCAGCGAGACGCAAGGCACGACGCGTACAAATCTTGCAGAGATCGGCACATTCCAGATGGAGTTTTTCCGGCTGTCGCAGCTGACACGAAACGCGAAGTACCACGAGGCAGCGCAGAACGTCATCTCTGTGATGCTTCGCATGAATCCACTGGGCGAGGGATCCGAATCTAAATACACCATTCCGGGGATGTATCCACTCAACTTTGACATGATAACAGGAAAGTTTGCAGGAAGTACGACATACTGGGGTGGTGGCGGAGACTCATTCTACGAATACTTGATCAAAACCTGGGTGCTCTCTGATTGCATGCTCCAGCGCGATCTGGATCTGTGGAACGAGAGTATCCAGTCATTCCAGCGCGTTGGCGTGGCACGTAGCACTGACGGGTATCTATTTCCAGGACTTGTTGATGGGACGAAGTTTAGCCCGTATGTGGATACATTTACAAACTTCCTTCCAGGAACCCTGGGCCTCGCCAGTAGAATCGCGGGATCCGAAACATACTTTGCGCTGGCGGAAGAGCTGATGGAAGCAGGGTACAGCGTTTTTGACAAAATGGCAAGCTCTCTTGGCGCAGAAGCCGTCAGGTTTGTGCGCGAGAATGTCAGCAGCGACTATACAGCCCTTAACGAGCGCGCACGTGCAGAAGTTGACAAGTATGCAATTTCGCTTGAGCGGCCATATTACCTTCTCCGGCCGGAGCTAATCGAGTCACTGTTCTACATGTACCGGCTTACGGGGAAGAGCATATATGCTGACCGTGTTTGGAAGATCTGGCAGGGAATCCAGCGTAACTGCCGAGTGGAAAATGGCTACGTGGGCACAGCAAATGTTACCGTTGACGCATCCGTCACAGGCGTAAAAGACACTATCGACTCGACCGAGTCGTTTGTGTTTGCCGAAACGTTTCTGTACATTTACCTCACCTTTGCCGACCAGGACACAGCCAGCCTGGACGAGGTGGTCTTTACAACAGAGGCCCACCCGCTGTCAAGAGCCTTTGCGTTTGATGGCACCTTCTAACGCATGTGCATTTATCCCTCTTTTACTCCGTTACCACCCTTTTTTTTGGTATTTTTTTTAGCTGTATCTGAAATTCCTAACACTTTTTATTTCAAAGCCCGGTCTGCTGTGCAAATGCAGCTATCAGAAACCGGCACCAGGGCGGCTGATAATGGACCCAAACTAATGGAACTGAAGGAACTCCTTCGGAGCGAACTTATAGCGATTCTGGCCACTGTATGTAGTTATACCAGTGCTTGTACAGTCACAAACCCTGTTGGATGAATTCAGTATGGCTAATCTGCATACGCAAATGCTGTAGGTTCGCGGCTCAAAGGCACTTGTCCTGGACAAGGACCTTTCAGGGGCGCTGAGCGCGGTGGTTGACTTTAGCGTACTCAAGGAGCACGGGGTAGAGAAGATCTTTCTGCTTGAGGCTGGGCCACTGAACACGGGAGAGTTAAAGGGCGTCATATACCTTGTGCAGCCGCATGTGCGGAAGATGAAGATAATTGCGGAGCAGATCCGGGCTGGGACACAATCTGAGACAGGGCGGGAGCACTCATTGCAGCTGGTCCCCCGGCGGACGCTGCTTTGCGAGCGAGTACTAGAGGAAGAAGGTGTGCTAGGAGATATTGTGCTGGGCGAGTACGGCATGGACGCAGTGCCACTGGAGGACGACGTGGTATCGCTGGAGCAACCGGGGTTGTTTAAGCAGTTGTATCTGGACGGCGACTTCAGCGGGATCCAGTACGTTGCGCGGGCGCTGATGCGGCTGCAGGGGCTTTACGGATTGTTCCCACGGATTGTCGGCAAAGGTGACTTTGCGCAGGTGCTGGCCCACAGCCTCACGCGCATGCGACACGAGCTGTCTTCTAGCGGGGCAGTTGGCGACGGCGCAGCGATTTCAAGCACATTTGATTCGGTGGTGATTATCGACCGGGCAGTAGACCTGGTGACGCCGCTGCTGACCCAGCTGACATACGAAGGTTTGGTCAGCGAAGTGTTTGGCATTACTAATGGCGCAGTTGCATTGGGCGGCGAGGGTGCTGAGGCGCCAAGCGCGGGACGGCGGAAACGCATACAGCTGAACAGCAGTGACGCGGTGTATAACGAGATCCGCGACATGAACTTTGGTGGGGTTGGCAGCCTGCTGAGCCAGATGACACGGCAGCTGCAGAGCACTTACGAGAGCCGACACAAGGCAAAAACGGTACAGGAGATCCGCAGCTTTGTTGGGCGGCTCGGCGGGCTACAAGCTGAGCACCACTCGCTCAAGGCGCATGTAACGCTGGCAGAGGCGATCTTACGCCGCACACAATCAGATGATTTTACAACACTGCTGGATATTGAGCAGACATTAGTGGGCGGTAGTGATCTGAGTCGTGAGCAACTTGCATACGTGGACCGGATTTTCGCACTGGCCGATCCACTGGCACATGTACCAGGCACCGATGGCGAGTTGCGCGAAACTCCACCAGCGGCTGCGCCAAACACGCTGCACAAGGTTTTGCGTGTGCTCTGTCTGTACTCGCTCTGGCGCGGGCCAGCGTTTAAGCAGAAGACATACGACGCATGGTACGACGAGATTGTGGCGGCGTTTGGGCACCGTCACACTATCACACTAAGCAACTTGTGTCGCGTGGGGCTGCTGACACCGCCCTCCGCTGCAAAAACTAGCGCGTCTGCCACAGCGCGGCGTGAAACAGCTGTACCTCATGGCGGGCCTCAGCAGGACGTCGGCTTGCTTGGCTTGGCTGAGCCGTCAACGCAACCGCGCGCCTCAGTGCATTCGAACCCGCTGAGCTTCTTGCGCAAAGCGTTGAATTTGCTCACGGGAGAAGACGATGCGGACGATGTCTCGTACGTGTATTCGGGCTACGCGCCGATCTCAGTGCGGTTGGTGCAGTGTCTGGTGCACGATCCAGTGGTCTACACACCGGCGTCTTCCAGCCGCTACGCGTCGCTGCTGCGGCCGCTAGGCGACAGCTGGGCACGGGCCGCTGCGCCGCGTGACAGCCAGAGCGCAGGCGGTGTGAAGGCCGGGTGGAACGGGTGGGATGATGTCCTGGCCGAGCTTCCGGGAATGACAGTAGATCTGACGCAGGTGCCACAGGACAGCGGCAGCGGCGCTACGGCGAGTGACGAGATGGTGCGGCGACTGGGAGAGAAAGCACCAGCAACATTGGTCGTGTTCCTCGGCGGCAGCACCTCGACCGAAGTTGCGGCGCTGCGAAGGCTATCGCAGCAGCATGGACACCGCTACGTTGTAGCCACCACACAGATGCTTAATGGAAATTCGCTACTCGATCCGCTGATACAACACATTAACTGAGAGGTTCTAGTTTCAATAACGACAACAAATAAACAAACAAGTCTGCACTGTACTACTCGTTAAGCGCCGTGACAATACCTGCAGCAATGGTCTCGCCGTCCTTGCGTAGCATAATCCTCCCCAGAGACTTTGAGTCTCGGAAAAGCTCCAGACACACGGGGGTCTCAGCCACGATCTCCACACGCGCCGTGGCGCCCTTGCGAATATGACGCGGGCGGCGGCGCGTAACCTCACCTGTGCGCTGATCAAAAGTCTCGATAATTCGACGCACAACGGCAGGCATGCCCACACTCTGCACGTGCAGCATCATTGGAAATCCGTTTGTGATCGGTACAGATGGCTCAAAGACGGCCAGCTGTGCCTCAAACCGCGAGACAGCCCGTATCGGGTGGGTTGGGGTACATACCACTGAGCCAACGGCAAACTGCTGTGCATCCACGCCCTGGATCGCAAGGACCACAGAGTCGCCGGCCACTGCCCACTCTTCCGACACAAAATCCACGTCGATTGCCTTGACCACCCCCGTCGCGCCGCCCGGAACCACCATCACCTGCTCGCCGATCTGCACGCACCCCTGCCCGATGCGCCCGCAAGCGCTGACCGTATTTGAGCTGCTTGCAGCGCCTCCCCGAAAGTAATCGGCAATTGCAAGCCGTAGTGGACGGTCTACTGTGCGCTCAGGCATAGCAAACGTGTCCAGCAGATCAACGAGGCATGGCCCAGGCTGCGCGTTGTCCGCTGCATCCCGATACCAGCGGGCTAACTCTGCTGCTTCAGGGCCAGCGCGCCGTGCCAAGTTGACACCCCCAAGTCCACTGACTGGCACAAAACGCACATCGTTTTTGGAGAATCCGCAATTGCTTAGAAAATCGCCCAGGCGATGTACAATCTCGGCGTAGCGTGTCTCGGACCAGTCCACAGTGTCCAGCTTGTTGACGGCTACCACCAACTGCCGCACTCCCAGCGCGCGGACGAGGATTGCGTGCTCGCGAGTCTGGCCGTTGCCATCGAATCCCGACTCAAAGCCGCCAGTAGATGCCTCGACAACCAGGACTGCCACGTCCGCGCGGCTGGCTCCCGAGATCATGTTAGGCACAAAGTCACGATGGCCCGGAGCATCCAGCAGCGTAAACCGTCGATGTTTGGTTGTGAACGAGCTGGTTGCCACGTCCATTGTTACCCCTCGTGTGCGCTCCTCTTCCGTCTCGTCCAGAACCCAAGCAAATGCAAACGAGCCCTTGCCAATCTTTTCGGCGTCGCGTTCAAACCGCTTCATCGTGCGCTCCTTTACCTGCCCCAGCGCAAAGAGCAGATGTCCCATCAGCGTGCTCTTTCCCGCGTCTACGTGCCCAACCACTACCAGATTCAGCATATCGCGCGCCGCTTGGGTCTTTGCATACTCTGCTGCCACGTCGATCTGCTTTTTTGATTTGAATATAGGCGCCTCCACAGCCGGGCTGCCATTGCTGACGCTTAGTTGGTCAAGCTCTTTCGTCGGCGGCTCTAGCAAAGAAGTATAAGTGTGGGTAGCATTAGTATTAGCAAAGGTCACCAGTAGTTAGTAGACACTGTTGCTACATGCAATGGATTTCGGTAAAGGAGTGTGTGTGGTCCAGTTTACGAAAACCTTTACCAGCATTTCGCATTTTCATTCAGAGGAACACTAACCACAGCACCCTTTCAGAGGAGTTGCAGCAATCAGCAGAGACCAAATGGTCCTTTATAAACAAGTTTGTGTATATGCGAAGATCATAAAAGTAGCTGCTAATATGCAAGGTGGGGGAAACGGTCTGCGCGTTTTAAAGCTTACCCTTAACTGGTGGCAGGGCTGCGGTCTGCCTTTTCGGTTTAGCTCCGACAGCAGTGCTTTGAGCAGCGAGTACCCTATCGTCGGGGCTCGGCGTATTAAAGTGAAACTTGTCGGTCCGCGCCTCGTTCTTTCCTACCACCAGTAACCGCACAAATGACACATCACCAGCACTACAATTAGTCTGTGTCGCAAAACCTTCGAATCTTGAGTTGCTGTGCAAAATTGGCACTTCCGCCTTGTTGGGCACAAGAAAACCAGCAATCTCCTGCCGAATCCCATCCAGCGCGGCTAGCGCCAACTCTTCCGATCCAGCAGAAATATGCGCGACGTCTGACTCCCCTTCCAAAGACTGACTGTCTGCAAGGATAAATTGGGCCAGCGGCGACGGCCGAGCGTACAGCGATACAGTTGTCGCCACCGGTGTTCGACCTTCGGCCGCAACCAGTGCTCTTCGCCGTGCTATCTGATCCCCAACAGCTGCCGCATCGTCGCGAACCGCGCCCTCCAGCCCCACAGCACTCCGAAGCGTCGGAACCTGTCTCCCTGAGAAGTTTCTAAGCTGCGGTGCCGCAGTTACGTTACCAGACGCTATATTGGGAAGCGCCGCCGTTTGGGAAAGCAAGCGTCGCGGTTGCGTCAACAGAGATGAGCCTGAGGCGCCTACCGATAGCTGCTGCGTACCCAATGGCCGGGATTGCAAGACTGATAGCGCCTGTCCAACAACACTGATCCCTTTCGAGGCTGAAGACAGCCCTCCGCTACGTTCAGGCATGCCACGCAGTGCACTCAGTGCTTTGAGACCACCTTTATCTCCCCTATTACTCGTCAGTGCCCGCAGCCCTGTGGGCGCTGGTTTTTGATCCAGATGTCCGACCGCCGGTGCATCGCCCGTAGCAATATGTGTCTTACGGCCTGCTCGTAGACTGGGGTGTGGCCCTAGACGATGCGGTGAGCCTGCAACTACGTGCTCTTCATGTGCATATGACGTACCTACGTCACAAGCATTCATAGAGTCCAGCCGTTTTCCACAAAAAAATAAAAAAAAAAAAGAAGTGCATTATTGATGGTATCAATGCTGTATTGGAGGTAGCATTGAACGCTGACTGCTCTGCAGAAGCTGGCCATCGATATTACCTTTTGGCTTGAGATTATACGTTTCTACACAAATAACAAGCCCCGCAAAAACTTCAAATGCTATTCAGTACTCGTCGATTTGGCATACCAAAACAGTCCAAAGCTGCTATGGAAGTGTAACTTACTTTTTAACCATGCTATCGTTGCTGCCTCGTCAAAGTAGTAATACCACAGCGATTCCTTTATCGCACTGTCGCTGATCCCCGAATTCTGCCCGATTGCCTTCCTCACAGCCTCGACTCCCTTGAGAAGTTTCACTACAGATCCTCAGTTGCGTCAAACTGTCATCTCAGTTGCCATGTAAGTTCTCCAAAACCACCGTCGCTGCCAGCGCAAACACCATACTTACGTGCATCCTCTTCCGACATATCCTCCATCTCCTCAAAGACGTTGTCTTCTGCTTCGTCGTAGAACTCTACACTCCAAAATCATAGCGATATGCTCTACTGTTAGTCGCAAACGTAAAGCCAGATACATACAGCTCTGCTAAAACAACTGGAACCCCCAGGTCAGACTGTACCATCTTCGAGGTTAATATTCTTAACTGCCCTGTGTCTTGACATTGCGAGGCTCCTACAACAAATTATATGAACAAGTTATTGACAAAGAAAAGAAAAAAGTAAGAGCTAAAAAGAAAGAGTTCTTAACAGACCCTGATTGCTAATTTAGCAATGCATAAATTGTCACATGATTACAGAGTCATTAATGCCACAAGTCTGGGCTTCTCGCTACTTTGGTCTTGTTTTCGAATAGCTGCCACACCAACTGTAAACAAACAGCAAGCATGCTTTGCGACTTGGTGTTTGCACTTGTATATCCTTATTATTGCTTGCTCTTGAGTCTGGTGCTGCATACAATTGTTTCTAATAGCTTTACCATACAGCTAATCTGCACGCAATTAAGTGGATATGGTGGCATTAAACAGAGAGGAAAGCTTTGTTGTAATTGAGCTAGGCGGCCACACAACAATGGCCATGCGAGACATAACAGACGTTAACAAGCTACCGTCTGTGTGCATACCAACCCGTGCAGGGGTTCTCAAACACGAGGATGGAATGCCAGTCGAGAATACCTTACTGAGCACCCCTGGTGGCCAAAAGGAAGCATCCATGGACACTGGTGCCTCAGAAACTGATCAGGACCCACTTACACGGGCCAAGGACCTGGATAAAACTACTTCGGATGCAGAGCCAATAGGTGCTTCTGATAACGACAATAAAGACGAGGTGACGAACGGACAAGCAGACGCTTCTACTGAAAAGAAAACACATACCCAAGACAGTAACGAGGATAACGAGTATGGCGGTGTCAACTATATTTTTGGGGCCGCTCTTGTTAGCGCAGACGAAAATTCCTTGGAACGCACAGTGGATATCATACCCGATGGATTTGTGAGTGATTGGGATGTGTTGTCAGCGTTTCTTCGTCACATTGTGACAAAAGAGCTGGGGATTCGGATCTCCGACAACAACAGCACTATCATGATCAGCGTTCCAGCATTGTGGCCCAAGGGGCATTTGGAAAACCTGGCCCAGATTGCATTTGAGCATCTCAACGCACCTACAATTGTAATAATGGAGCAGTCGCAGTTGGCTGTCTACGGAAACGGCGCGGTCACAGGCGTTGTCGTTGATATGGGACATTGCTTAACTACCGTTGCGCCAGTTATCGACTCTTGTGTGCAGTTGAGCTGCATTGCACAGACGCCAGTGGCAGGTGCTGCCGTTAATCAGCACCTACGCGATCTTCTGCAGGCAGACCCTGCCATCCGTGCGCAATTTGACTCTGGAAGCGTTTCGCTGGAGTTTGCAGTAGCACTAAAAGAGTCAGGGTTGTGTCGGCTCCAGTTAACACCGGCCGACGGTGCGAGCGAGAATGACACGACAGAGACGCAGTCATTTGTGTTTGGAGGAAAGGAGTACGCAGTCAGCAAGCAGATTATGGCCAAGGCACCCGAGATCCTTGTCAAGCCAATCGATCCATCGACGCCTACTCTAGCCAGTCTTATCCGACAGGCAGTGCTTGGATGTGAGGCGGGCAGACGTACACAGCTTTGGGAGAGTATCCATCTGATCGGTGGATCTTCACAATTCCCGGGGATTAAGGATTATTTGCAGCTGGAGCTTGAGAATGCTGTTCTTCCAGCAAGCAACATCTTTGCGTTGTCGCAGACGCGCGACATCAAATTCTGCAGCCTTCCCGAGTACTTTGTTGGCTGGCGCAACCACGGCCACTGGACGTCGTTCCTCGGCGCATGCATTGTTGGCAAGATAGTGTTGACTGACGCACGGCATCTGATATCTCGAGCAGAGTACAACGACAGTGGTCCCAGCATCATTCATACAAAGTCTTTTTAGCTCTTTATAAAGCCACTTTGGCTCGGCATTACGTGTCCCACGCAGCGGGTAAGTTGTGGAGGAAGCATAAGGGCTTGGTGCGGACGTTGTTGTTGTACATTGAACGGCGACATAAATAAAAAATGGAAATAGTAGTTATGAGAGAGAGAGATACGTAAAAGAGAATGCTTGCTCAGTCCAGAAAAGTGCTGCCCTTCTGCAATGTCTGGCTTATGCAATCTCAAAGTGTGAAAATGACGTTTGCTTCGCGTGGGTGAGCTTCAAGCATTGGTAATGATCGGATTCCTTGTGGTAGTAGTAGCCCGTAATCGTGCTCTCCACTCTGTCATAGCACACGTAGTAGAATCCCTCGTAGCTTGCTCCGTTGATTCGATTAAGCCTGTAATTGGGAACTACAAACCGCTCCTTCCATCGCATAAATATGTATCTGTCTGTGGGTGCCAGCCGATACTCAAAGTGCTCGCTGTCAAACCGGCTCTTGTACTGCCGGAAGCACGAAAAGAAACCCTAAAGCAAGAAGAGCAACATTGGAGAAGATGGGTATGCAACTGTATCTGGTTAATATACGAGGTCAGACAAAATGGCGTTGTTTGTACGGCTGCACAAGATGATGCCGGAACAATAGAGCAGCTCGTCATGCGGCCTCTGCGCAATAATGGCCTTCTCAACTTGACACAACCAGCAAACAAAATAGTACAAAAACTTACCCAGTGCATCCGGTCAGTGTCCACGCTCGCATCCCACTGGTTGGTGACAAATGTGTGTCCACCGGTGCCGACAATCTGTGCGTCAAAGTACGTTGTAAGCTTTGGCAGCTCATTAGTCAGCCCGCAAATAGTAAAATGTCCGCAGAGCTCAGGCACGCCCATGTCCACATACTTGAGTGCCACTGTGACAATGTAGCTGCGCACTCCATTCGATTGGGTCCCTGAAAAACGCGACCCCGAGTACAGGTCATGGCATGGCGTTGGCCATGTATTCCACGTCTGCGAGAATATAAGCTGTTCAGGCGTAGGCAAAGGCTCGCTATGTAACTCATCATCGCCAAGCTCGTCGCCAGTGCCATAGTATAAAACACTACTGTCCGGAATCTGCTGCAACTCTCTCTCGGACATTAAACCAAAGGAATTGTCGCCTTCACTGTTTCCTAAGAAAATACTCCACGCAGTAGTGTCGGCGCGAGTTGTACTGCCGTCCATGCAGTCCGGGGACCCTGTGTACATAGTATCTGCACACGTGCTGTCCGTTGCGCCATCTGATGTGTTGCAATTTTCTTCTGCAACTATCTGCGGTCGGCTACCACTTGCAGTAGCTTTTACGCGCTCTTCGTATTGCTCCAAGGAGCCACCAGCTACTGTACTCTGCTTGTGTGATGTGTCAAGGCGGCTCGCCTGAATAAAGAACAGTTCTGGGGATGCAGGCATCGATGATGACGATGGCACATCCTCAGCACCAACTTCGGAAACCCCAACCGAGCGGGTGGACGCCCTCCTTTCTAGGGGCGCAAGCTTGCCTGATGGGTGGTCCTTGGGATCTACAGGACTGCGGAATAGATGACCATGTCGGAAAGTTAGACTAGTCCCGCCTGCACGCGGACTGCTGCTGCTGCCAATGACTCCAGCACTAAGCCGTCGACGTCCGCTGCGCATTTCGTTCACGCGGCGGTGTGTAATTACTGGCATTTCGACTGCGCGGGTCTCGCTGGTGCAAGTAGCAGCCTGCTAGTCGTGGTAAATGGTATCAATTTGTATGTCAACGAGGCTAGGCAAAAGCCACGACGGAGGATAGAGAAAGGGTGGAGAGAGTAGGAATATTGTTTGAATAAGTATAAGTGTGTGGTTTGCGGCAGTGGAGAGAGAAGCACAGTGGCGCGGCGTGGCTGCAGTACAAGTGCACGAGAATCAGTGACGAGCAAGGATGTCCTTACACTTGAATATACGAAGATGTTGCAAGGAGAGCAACCAGAGAGGCTTTCTAACAGCGGCTTAATGCGAAGTGTGAAGGTGTCCTCTGCCAAAGTTAGTATTTCTGCGTGTTAGTGCTGATAGAATAGAAATAAGGGGTTCAACAAGTTAAGGGTGCAAAGCAAGAACTAAAAGTCACTACCCCCGCTCCAGTTAGGCACATTGCTCGCCACAGGGTCTCGTGATTAGGCCACGTGGATGTCCTGAGCCTAAGCATGCAGTGTGGAAATCCAAACCCCTCGCATGTACCATTTTTCTCAAGAAAGGTAAGATTACTTTTTAAGATGGATGATGGGCTACTCTTGTATTAATGTCAGAGTTTATGTTTATTGTTAAAAAGCTATCGACCTCACGCACAACACAAACGCACTACATCAGTTACCACATAAATAGTTTTACCCAGAGCCACAACTTTTTTGCAAAATGAAAAATATTATAGTAACCAAAAACAAGCACTATGATATGGCCTCCAGAAGACCACGTAGGGTATTGATAACCGCTTTGTTTTCCTCTGGAGTTCCGACAGTGATGCGCAGACATCCCTCGCAGCCATAGTCCGATCCACGGTAGCGTACAACAAGCCCTCGGTTCTGGGCCATCTCAGTATAAATGTTCTTGGCAATCTCGTTAGATCTCTTACCGTTGCTATCGGCAAAGCGACAAAGCACAAAGTTGGTATCGTTGCCACCAAGAATCGCGCTAACGTGAGGTAAACGCCTCAGCTCTGGAATCAAGTACTCATCACGCTGAGCTCTAATGTTATCAATCACATACCGCATTTTCTTCAGCCCTTCGTCAGAGAGCGCTGACATGGCCACATCCAGAGACAGTGTAGAGACGTTGTATGGTGCTTTGGCATTGTTTAGGTAAGA
Organism: Coemansia sp. RSA 1365; assembly: GCA_027578695.1. NCBI lineage: Eukaryota > Fungi > Kickxellomycota > Kickxellomycetes > Kickxellales > Kickxellaceae > Coemansia > Coemansia sp. RSA 1365. The sequence continues at coordinate 22,785 of JANBTM010000111.1, read as the reverse complement.
TACCAACTCACGGCTTCCGATGCCAACGCCAAGCCGGATCCCGGCCAATCCAAAGCTTTTGCTCATTGTCTGCATAACAAAGAGCCCGGGATACTCGGGTACAAGCCGGGAGTACGATTCACCGCGCTCCGGGCGCACAAAGTCCACATATGCCTCGTCTACAACCACAATTCCTTCAAACTGGGAGTCAAGCACTCGACGCACGTCTTCCTCGCGCAAATATGTGCCTGTCGGATTGCCTGGCGAACAAAGCCAGATAATCTTGATGGAGGGGTTGCTGATTGCGACACTAATCACAGCATCCACATCAAGCTGGAAGGCTCCGTCTTCAACAACAAGTGGCACCTTTACAACATCCACATCGTTTATACTCGCAACAACCTTGTACATGCCATATGTCGGTGGTGTGATAAGGATCGCGTCTTTTCCTGGTACGCAGGTTATGCGAACAAGCATATCGATTACTTCATCGCTTCCAACACCCAGAAATACATTGTCAATGCTTGGGATACTCGGGCGAAGCTTTAAAATCCGCTGTTTGACCTCACGTCCAAGCGGATCGGGATATCTGTGCAGACTGAGGCCGTTGGCACCAACGCTGCTGTGCTGCTCCTCACGATCAATGGAAGTCTTGTTTACCTCAACCTGGAATGCTGGGCCATAGCTGTTCTCGTTTGCATCCAGCAATATTCCTTCACTGTAGTCATCTCTGGCACAACGATAAGGCTCGAGTTTGAGGATGTTTGGACGGATGACACGGCGGATATCAAACGCCGACGAAACAGGCATGGTGAAGGACTAGCAGTATTGACGGTGGAAGTGTGATGGAGGGTTTAAAGATAGGGAAGCAGAAG
>JANBTM010000111.1:0-21831 GCA_027578695.1 Coemansia sp. RSA 1365 | reverse complement strand
TAGCAGTATTGACGGTGGAAGTGTGATGGAGGGTTTAAAGATAGGGAAGCAGAAGTAGGAGAGATATAAGTTGGCACGTAGAAGCAGTACAACAAAAAGGTCTCGAATCAGCAAAGATGACACACTTGTTTACAGTGCTCACGTGCGTACTTTGCTAAATCCCATTCATTTTGCAGAAGACAAAATAGCTAAAATACATTTTTGCATAATTGCCCCTATACGCATGATTTTAAACCCCACTTTCAGCAACTCATCAAAAAAGCTAATAAAACCCTCTTCACATGGGCGAAACATCAAGACGCGGACGGGAGCGGGTTCCTGGGATGTGCATTAAATGCAAGGTTACAAAGCCAAGCGTTACAATTCGCCAGAGCGTGTATTGCAAAGAGTGCTTCATAAAGACATCGATCGTAAAGTTCCGCACAGGACAGAGCCGCCTGCGTAGAGACACACCTCATTTGCATACAAAAGCGCTAGTGGCATTTTCTGGAGGAGCCACGTCGAGTGCAATGCTCAAGCTGGTTGCTGACCATCAAAACAGTGTACGGAAGGACGTGGATAGCACACCAGCATATACAGGCATTGTCATTGGACACATTGACGAAACGTGTCTCTTTCCAGAAGCGCCAGAGGATGAAATACGCGCAATTGCTGGAGAAAGTGGGCTTTTATACAAAACAGTGGGGCTGGAGGAGGTATTTACACTTTCAGGCGGGCGGCAGACAACGCTTATTGAAATTGTGCAGGCGAACATTACACCAGGAGCAGAAAGAGACCAGTTCTGCGCGCGGCTTGTGAGACCCGCAAGCTCAACATCGCACAAGGAGTATTTAAAGGCGTTGTTTTCTAGTCTGGGCTCGGCTACCGACAGAGAAGCCATGCTGGACGTGATCAAGAGATTCCTGATACTGCAGTTAGCGCGTGAGACAGAATGTGGAGTGGTGCTGATGGGAGACTCCGGGACACGCATTGCAACAAAGACAATGGCACTTACCAGTCGCGGACGCGGGTTTAGTCTGCCTATCGAGGTAGCAGCCAAATCGCAGTGGTTCGGGGACGTGAGTGTATGGCGGCCAATGCGAGACTTCGTAGCAAAAGAGATTGCTTTTTTCAATCGCTGGACCGGCCAGAAAAGCGCCGTTGTGCCTACATTTACTACTGGCGAGTCGAGGCTGGGATCTATTGATCGTCTCACAGAGGCGTTTATTGCTGGGCTTGATCAAGACTTTTCCTCGACGGTTCCCACTGTCTGCCGGACCATGCAGAAGCTTGAGCCACACGACGAGGCACTTGCGGCACTGCCATGCCTTATATGCGGTATGCCTGCCGAGGACAACGCCCAAGCATGGAGGAGTAGGCTCACAATAAGTAGCAGTGGAGCTGAGGGCGGCAGTATTTGTAGCTCTCCGTCGGCAACACTACCCGAGTCGACATCTTTGGCCTCTGGGGATGCGTCATCGCTGCTTGAGATTTCACGCGCAGTGTGCTACGCATGCCAGAGCTTGCTGCACCATGCAAGCCCGGGAATGGTGCTTCCCGAGTTCTGTGTAAAGCGTCTTGGTGCTCGAGATGTTTCAGGCAGCAGCGCACAGGGGACAATAGAAGCACAGCGCGAAACACTCCGCAAGCAAATAGACGAATTTCTTCTTGAAGATTAATATGACGCTTTTGACAACAGCGCGCAGTATAATAGAGAAGTTTCTATTATAGAACCTAACTAATGATAGACAGATCTACCTGAGCGTTTTCATCAGTCTCAATATCCAACTCGCTGAACAGATCACTCATCTTGCCTGGGTACCCCTCGCCAATGGCGTCTGCAATGTTCTTAAACATGCGCTTCCGAGATTTCCAGTGCTTGACCATTGCCGAATGCTCAGCCTCGATCTTAGCCTTCTCCTGCGGGGAGATCACCTCGCCAGATCGTAGCTGAACCAGCCGCTCCTCGTTGCTCTTGGCCTAATAGCACCACAACACGACAAATCTACGTTAGCATTAGGTATATGACCCTACAGGTTACTTTTATCTGTACACAAACTTACTTCTACACTTAGCTTGGCAATGCGCTCTCGTATCTGGTCATCTGTTAGTGCACTTGTCAGCCCTTGTAACCGCGAACTTAGCACCTTGTTTTCACCTTTCAGCTGAACCACCTGCTGTTCCAGCTCTTTAATAGTCTCCTCTTCTTCTTCTGCCTCTTCAGCTCCAGGAACTTCGATTGTGCTTTGTGGAGCATAAAACACCTGTTGTTTGCCGTTCGCTTTTCGCTGAAGCCGCTCGTCATCGGCAAGGTCGTTCAGTATCTTCTTCGCTTGCGCAGGCGATACCAGTCCATGAAGCTGGCTCGATATGTCGTTGGCGCTGTATGGCCGGTTCACTTTTATCAGGTAGTCGAGGACTGCATTCTCTATATCGAAATAAGCACTCAACAGAAATATATGACTACTGTTTAGCTACACACGCTGAAGACAATGTGTGACGCTATTGCTAGTGGACGCATTTCCTTCTGGTCGTCTTGAATTACCTTCAGCGCTCGAGTCCTTGGCCTTCTTTGGCGGCATTGCTCCAATAAAAGTGTACAAGTAAATTCAAAGACCAGCAACACAGACAACAGCTTAAACGCCCTCTCTATTAAACAAAAAACATAAACGCTAGAACGAAACAAGCGCGACAGTTTTCAGACACAAGAGTGGCTGCGCATCAAAGTGTAATCAACAGATTTGCTCTAATCATGCGAGTCAGTCCAGCAGCGTACCAGGCAAGGCAGCTTGGGTGGCTCAGTGGCCAAACATAGACAACGGCTTGCCGGATCTGCTGGGCTGTATTTGAGTGTGCTACCACCATATTCGACCATGTAAGCTGCCGATGCATGCAAGGGTAGCCTCATGGCAACCGCGGCTGATCCTCCACTCATGCGGGATGCATGACGGAAGATCAGCGACACGCGGAGCATCCCCAGGTCAGAATGGATACACAGCGCCGGGCCTGCACAGCGGTGAGTTCCACAGATGACAAGCACGAGGAGGAGGAATCAGGGAAGCGAGGCAGCCCGGTGCAAAAAACACGGTGCATGCAGGCGTCTATTTTGGGGGGCATCGGCTGTGAGACAGACCACTACGCATGTTGTCCAAAGAATTCCCCCCGGCAAACGCGAACAATGGAGGCATATGCGCAGGCACCGCAGCAATCAAGAGTCCGGCAGACTTGGGCATCAGTGCCGCGTGGGTGGCGCGGCCAGCATCGTGGACCTCTTTTCCAAGCACAAAGCCTGTATGCGCGTGACTGCAACTTCTCGGAACGCTGCTGCTTAAGAGCATTTTGCATATCCCCTGCCAATCCTCCTCCCCCACCTGCTATTCTCTCCACTCTGCGCTTCCCGGATGAAACAATGCCTGCCTTCACATCGCCCAACGCGATAACGAACGCTGCCAAGCCTGCTGTTCCTGTTCTTGATGCTGCTCCTCGCCAATACATAAATAGCTCCTCCCCCCCACCACCACCGTCTGCTTCCCCCGACTCACTTGCATTTGCCTTTTCCACACGCACGCCATTCCCTGCATCTTTCTTTCCATCGCATTCTGCCAACCATCTCCACTGCTTCTATTTGCTTCCGATGGATATCCACAAAATCATAACCCTCGAACAACCCTGCGTTACATTTCCCCAGGCCCTGTACAGGTACGTCTCCCACACAATTATCATCTTTTGCAAAAAATCATCCTCCCAACCATTTGTTCTGTCTACTAATAACAATTCCCCCATTTGTTTCTGTTAGGATCTTGGCCGAAGGTCACACATGGATAGAGTGGAACAGAGACGGCACCCGTTTTCGCTATAATGATCCAGACCGCCTCATGCGCGAGCTACAATCGCTGGGATTCAAGGCACAGGACTCTGCTTCCCTTAGCAAGAATTTCAACGACTATGGCTTCAAGCGCCTAAGTGATGCCCGCAAGTCTCGCTATGACCCCTGGCGAACAAACTGGACTGTCTTTGCTCACCAGTTTTTTCTGCTACATGACCGGGAAAGCTCTGACGCAATCCAGCGCCGTCGCATCCGCCGCCCGCGCAATCAAATCAAAAAAGCTTCTCCTGTATCTGACGAATGCATCTGGTGATTTCCACCCTAAAATAATTGTATACACAACTCCAGCTGGCTTGGTCTTTTTTCGACGTCTGTACACTCATCTCACGCTTTCTTATTCAATGCATTCTCTCTAAACATATCAATATAGGAAGATCCACTACTATATTTATTAAAAAAAAAATAATAACCATCATAAATTTTGGCAAATAAAAATTGCGGCGACCGGGAATCGAACCCGGGACTAATGCTTGGGAAGCATCCATTTTACCACTGAACTACCACCGCTTAATAATCATTAATTATGTGTGCTTAAAACTTGTTCCAGCGGACTGACTAGGCGAGTCGTCAAATGAATTTAATCTTCCTTCCAGATAAAATCTGTTTTACGCATTTTATTGGATTACTTTTTAACCAACCGACTGACCACGGACAACGCTAGGTAAATTAAGTGAATTCCCGGTATCCAAATAAAAACTCTAGCCAGCTTAAAGACATTTGGTTAATATATATGAAGAGTAAAATTAGACAGACAACATCACCTAGCATATAGCATTGTTTGGATATATAGGATATGTTTTGAGGCACCGAGCCTTTCCAAGGAAAAACAGGTCATCAGAAAAATGGTAACTTCACTACTGTATGAACAATAAATGTTCTGAGCCCAAAATGCGACGCAATCTTTCTCCTGTTTCTTTTACCAATATGTATCCCAATCTGCGGTATTGGAATTGTGATACTACTGCTATTTTAAACTTTCGGCTTATTCTATTCAGCCAATATAAATAAAATTCCTTAGCGTTTCCAGTGTGAGAATGCTGAAAAATCTAATTAGCCGCAGATATTACAACGACATTCGGAGTAGCCATCACTATTCCAGGTTTTCCAAACAGTTTTTTAGAATTCTTGGAAACTTGATAATACAATAACATAGAAAATTAGATCAACATGACGCGATTGATGTGGTAAACGCGATATTCTCTACATACTTGTAGGTTGGGTTTGTAGATTTGTTGTCTTCTTTTTTTTCAGGACTGTGCTACGATTGTATTTGTACTTTTGGTTTTCCCTGCTGTTCCATTTGGTTTTGACGTTTATCACGAACAACAGTGTTCCTTTCCTTCTTTTTATACTATAGCCACAACAATGGCAGACGCGGGCCGGAGCTCTACGCCTCACAAGAAAAAGTCTGCCTCTATTTTGGGGTTTTTTGGCAAATCGGACGCAAAGGGTACGGGTTTGTGATTCTCCTGTGAATTTAAGTCTGCCGCAACATTCTGAAACACAATATGAGAGTAAATACTAATCTTGCTAGCTAGCTGGGGTGCAAATTGCTGTAGGGACATCCACAAAAGAGGTGAACTCACCGGTGAAAACATGTACACATGGTGAGTATTTTATATCAAAACAGAGACATGGAGGATGCTATATTACTGATTGTAACACCAGCATAACTACTAACCACAATGCGCTGCAAACTACTCTGATGTAGACAGGGCAATGGAGGTTATCGAGGAGCACACGAAAACGCAGAACCCATCCTTTTCTATTATCGGTACAGCTGAAAACCTGACGCCCACCGAAGGCACGCCTATTGCTTTTAGAAACGGCAAGATTGTTTTTCATGAAAAGAAACTCAATCTCGAGCGGCACCCGGCTGTTGTTGCTGCTGTGTTTGGGTTTCATCAATATATTGCCCAGCTTCAGCGCGAAAGTGGAGCTGGGCTTCCACTGCAAAACATTCCTCGTGAACACTGGTCTCTGGTGGCGATGTTGATTCAGGAGAGAGACGTGGTCGTTTCGGCATTGGTTAGAGCTATAGAGTCTCAACTCTGCCCTGTAGTGTTTGGCGAGGATAGTACCAGCAATGCCGATATTCTTGCTGCTGGGGCTGTAGAAGGAGCAATTATGCAGATTGCAGAGAATAGGAATTACGGCGTTCCACTTGGCGAACTGCATTGCAGCAACATTGATGAGGTTCCACAGGTAAGCAAAAAACGTATTGCAATGTTGACAACATTTGTGTTATTGTTTGCGCAGACATGCATATACTTATTATTATGTTCAGTATAAGAGTTTTGTAGGGGCTGTCGATAAACCGTTGGGAAGTCAAGGACATGGATCTTTTACCTCAGGATGTGAGAGAAGTAGTGAGAAAACGCAGGGGACGTCGCGAACAGACACATTTAGGGTGTGTGCAGTGGTTCCGATCACTTGAGGCTTTGACGCGCGAGCAGATATTGTCTGGTGCACTAAAGAAACTCAAGAGTGGCTCGCATTCTGGTATAGCAAAGGGGAATAGCAGTGCTAACGGGAATACTACTACTGCCACATCAAATCCTGGTTGCATTAGCAATGGCAGCGGTGCGATAGATAGCACATCGGCTTTCACGTCACCTAAGAAGACACAAACCGCAGTCCGTGGACAGCGGAGCTTGCAGACGTTTTTTGCAACAGAAAGGCCGACTTCTTCGGTGTCCCAACCAAACACGAAAAAAGATTACTACAGATCCACATTTCTACCATTTAATGTTAGGGACTGCGCACAAGTGTATCAGTTCCAGCCATCTGGAAGCTTTGACCCTGGTGACGTAGATAGGGCATTAATTTCTGCATTGTCCGAGGATAGCGCACACAGTGGCAGGTTGCAAACCACTGAGCTTTTGGCTATGTTTGTAGCTTCCTCGCAGCCGGCGAGGGCAAAAGCAAAGACAAAGGTGAAGGTTTCTGTGTGCGATGGTATTGACCTCGACGAGGCCGAGCTTTGCTTAATGCGACTGCGAATGATGCCGATAAAGCTAATTCAGTTCCATGCGAATCGCCGTCCTGCGTACTTTGGCACATGTAGCAAACCTTTGCAACATGTCAGTGGCCGGCGACCGTTTGCCCAGGACACAACAGCGTTAGATTATAGTATTGACAGCGACGCCGAGTGGGAGGCGGAAGACGAGGACGGAGAAGAGCTTCAGAGCGAAGATGATGAGGACGATGAGGATGAGGATGATGAGGACTTTGACGAAGAAAGCGGATTCGTAGTTGGCGAGGGCGATGCTTTAACACGGGTGGATGGACTTACTGACGACTCTGATTTAGACAAATCAGACTATAACTCTGAAGATGAAGGCATGGAAGAAATAAATCCAGACGAGGAAGTGATCTGTGTGGACGATATGGAAGTGGACGGCACACCTACAGTTGCCGTTCGCCAGACAGGGCATCGTTTGCCTGGATCCAAAAAGTCAACGCGTAAGTCCGAACATGCCCCACAGCAGCAGCGGCGCCGGAAGGTGGTTCCTCTGACACCAGTTGTGGTTGGGCTGGCATTTGAAAAGGTGGATCTGGAACACAGCAACACCATGAATATTTGCAACAGTGATAGCGAGACTCAGTCCCTCGTTGCCGAAGAGTCGGCCAAAACACGTCCACTAGATTGCCTGGCTGTCACAGCACTTGACACATCCCTGCCGCTGTGTATCAGCACTGATCCAGATGACATGTGGGAGGACAAAAAAGGAGGCAATGTTGGAGGTGAAGTCTCTAGCACCACCGACGGAGCTGGGGTAAGCGCACGCAGAGGAAAGCTTATTACTGAGCAGGATTTGGGAGCATTGGTAAGCGTGGTACACGAGTCACCACTGGGCGTCTCGCGGCTTGTTGAGGAGCTCAAGCAAGCTATCCCAGATGCAACAAAGGCGCAGATTGAACGGCTGATCCACGAACACGCAAAGAAGGAGAAGCGACCGGCCACGACACGCTTATTGTGGTATGTAAATGCGGAACTAGTGAGCAAGGCGCATGGGCTTGAAATATCGGATAGTGTTCCACGACCAAATGAATCGAGGAGCTCTGCATTTTTCGAGAGCGCAGCCAAGCGCCAGCGAATCTCTAATAATCCTGAGCATAGAAATAAAGATGGAGATGTTTAGCACCTGCCATGCCCCATACAAATGGCGCACTGATGTTGTTACTAGTAGCAATTCCTTGCTGAGCGACATTTGGCAGGATAGTTAGTACGTTTGCTTTTTTATTTTATTTATCGCATTCAGACGTTTGTTTATCTTGCAATGTACCCACTCGGCGTTTCAACCAGTTACATACGTACTCCACTCCCACAGCTGGGCAGGGCGTATAAACCAAAAAATCCATTGACATCGTCAAAAGAACAAGTGGCAAAGGGCTCTGAAGTGGTTTTTCCTGGCCCATTTAGCCCTGCTTATAGTACTGTAGATACTATTCCATTGGACCAAGCTGAGGATGATTATCAGTTGGTATTGCGCGGTATTCGACAGAGCAAAAAGGATTGCGTCTTTGTCGGAAAAAAAAGTACCGATATTTCACATAACACAGACAGCGTTGAAGACACAGAGATAGTTTCCAGCCCCTCTGCATCCAGCAGTTATTACAGTGATACTAGCGCCTAGGAAAAGTTATTTTTGTGAAACTCAGGACGGTGGCCGCCAACCACACAGGCCGATCACGCACATACCATTGCATTTTGCATTATGAAGAACACATAATGTTGGTGGGTGCTACCTGTCACGGGAAATATCGCATAAGCTATCTTTAGTTATAGTTAACTATTTTAGTACAGCTTGCTAAACTAGCAAGATCTTGATTCACTACAGATCATAAAATATCGCGTCTGTTCTTTTGTAGTAATTTTATATAAATACTAGTAAGGATCATTTGTTTTTTTCAAGCAATATATAAAGATGGCGAGGCATCATCGAGATCTTGTGTTTTGCCGGCAGTTTTCCGGGATTGCTATCGGGAGACTTTGTGACAAGTGTGACGGCAAATGTGTGATTTGCGATTCGCTAGTGCGACCCGAGAAACCTGTTCATATTTGCGATGAGTGCAACTTTGGCGGACACCAAGGGAACTGCATAATTTGCAACGGCAAGGGTATATCCAACGCGTATTATTGCAGAGAATGTGTGTCGCTGGAGAAGGACCGTGATGGCTGCCCAAAGATAGTTAATATTGGTACGGCACGAACAGATCTCTTTTACGAAAAGAAGAAGTACGGGTTCAGAAAAGGAGGGGGATCACTCTTATCTGGGTAGTTGGTTGATCTGTCTATTGGGGATTAACGATGTTTGTGATTTGTTTGTTTACAATAAAATTCCCCATTGGCTGTGACAGACAAATGGAAAATATTTGTGTCTTTTCCAACAACAGTTGCAGCATAAAGCATATTTCTCATACCTATTCCTTTCGCAAGAAAACAATACTCTTTTATCTATACCTAATATACACACCTGGCCGCTTTTTTTGCTCCATTTAAGAAAAAGCACGCTACTATATACTAGCGTGAATAAGCACAGCAGGATGGTAAGATACGTAGTCATGTTGCTCTATCAACACAAGCAACAATATATCCCACTGTAGCGCTTTGTCACATATTTCTAATCATTGCGCGACTTGTTTGAGTTTGGTCTGGTTGATGTTTTATCTAGACAGGAATTCCGCAACCGCCAGGGTCGATGTTGAGACCACCCAGCAAAATTAGCGGACTTGAATCTAGTGGTGTAATTTCGGGTAAACGCAAGGCCACCATAGAGAATGGCAGTGATGCTGGAGTAATGACAGCACCCAGCAAGGGTAGTAGTATTTCTGCTGCAGGTCGGCAGATAGCGGCACCAGCATTTAAACCAAAGAAGCCGGAGATGGACACGGTGTACGCAGGACGGAGATCCTCGCAGGGATTCAAGGTCACTGTAAAGCCTCAAGAGGGCACTACTACCTCTGGCACACAGCCCGGAACGACTACCGGTACAAGTACTCGTGTTGGGGTTGTTCGGCGTGCAGTCCCACGACAGCCTGCTAAATCAATGGCACCGAGGAGAATACCAGCAAACAGATCAGCAGTTACGCGGGGCCGTGGAGGTGGAGTACGAAAAGCACCAGCACCAGCGGCTACAGTAGTAGGAAAGAGGAAAACTACACCACCGCCAGACAGCATCAAGCGCCGAAAGATTGAGAAACCAGCAGACCCACATGCAGCGACGACTCCAACTGGTGGCAGTGGCAATGACAACAACGGAAAAATGGGCGTGGGGGCACTTCCAAGGCCTGTGGGTTGTAATATGGATGCGAAGAGGAAAGCTGCTGATGACAGCAGCGACGAGTACTCCGAGGACGACAGCGTTGGGCCGCCGCCGGCACCAACGCAGCGCAATGAAAAAGATCTTGAAGGAAGGATGCGTGACTTGGAGGCACAGGTCAGATACATGAATACGGGCAAAAGAACCGCGCAGAAGGCTAAGAAGCAGCTTAGCGTTGAGCTCGAGCATAACAACACCAAAGTCACACAGCTCGAGTATGAAAAGAAGCTGCTGGAGGCAACTGTGGAGGATAATGGGAAGCAGGTGCGCCTGCTGCGGGATGAGGTGGAGGACTCGCAGAGAAGCCTGCAAAGCGAAAAGCGACGGCACGAGGACCAGCTCGATGAAGTTCAGCGCAGCCACAGACGTGAGATAGAGCAAAACCAAGAAGAGCAGCGACAGCTGCGCAAGAGGAATGCAGAGCTTGAGGATGATTTGGACTCTACGCGCACAGCCCTGCAATTAAAGAAGGACGAGTGTGCGCAGCTGGAGGCAACAGTCTCCAAACAAGCCAGCGAGCACATTGAGCTTGAGGGAAGCTGCCGCAGCCTACGGATCAAGACAGAACAGTTGGAAAATATAATTAGCGAGCGTGAGATTCGCATTGCGGAGCTGGATGAGGATGTGGCCTCGCGCAGTCATACTATTGAGGAATTGGAGGCCAAGCTGCGCAAGGAAGAAACACTTCGTCGGGGGCTCCACAATGCTATCCAAGAGCTAAAGGGCAACATCCGCGTATTCTGCCGCGTGCGCCCGTTGGGTCCGGGGGACGACGCCGGCATGTTACCTATCCGCTTGCCTACTTGCGAGGACAGCAACGAGATCGAGCTGACACAGACTTCGGAAAATGCGCTTGGCCGGAGTACCTCAAAAACCTTTCCGTTCAAGTTTGATCGCGTCTTTGAATCAGAGTCGACGCAGGAAACAGTCTTTGAAGAGGTTTCGCAGCTGATTCAGTCGGCACTTGACGGCTATCCCGTTTGCATCTTTGCGTACGGCCAGACTGGAAGTGGAAAAACTCACACCATGCAGGGTCCAGATGCAATATCTGCCAATGACATGGACAATTCAGTCCTGGGTGTTATTCCGCGTGCTGTGAAGCAGATCTACGAGAATACTAGCAAGTTAGCCGAGCGCGGCTGGGAGTACTCACTTGAGGGCCAGTTCTTAGAGATCTACAACGAAACCATCCAGGATCTGCTTGCACCAACTACTCGCAATTCACAGAATGGGGAAAAGCAGACAAAGCTTGACATTTATCAGGACAGCGAAGGGCACACACGGGTGAAGAACGTTACAACAGTGAATGTGGATAGTGCAGGGCGTGTGCACTGGCTGTTGGCTCGTGCTGCTGAAAACCGCACTGTTGCTGCGACCAACTGCAATGAGCGCTCATCCCGATCACATAGCGTGTTTACGCTCTATCTGCGTGGCAAAAACAGCCTTACTGGAGAGTCATCATCGGGTGTGCTGAATCTCATTGATCTTGCTGGCTCTGAGCGACTCTCAAGCTCTGGCTCCAGTGGAGACCGGCTCAAGGAAACACAGGCGATCAACAAGTCGCTGGCTTGCCTTGGTGATGTAATTGCTGCTCTGGCAAAGGGCAACCGCCATATTCCTTACCGCAACTCTAAGCTTACACATCTGCTGCAAGAGTCACTTGGCGCTGGTAACTCCAAGACCCTGATGTTTGTATGTGTCAACCCCAGCCCATCTAGCTCTCAGGAGTCGCTGTGTTCGCTGCAATTTGCCACAAAAGTTAATTCCTGTCAGATCGGCACTGCACGTCGTCAAGGGGGCGCATAGCTATCTTCAATCTCAAGCTGCAATTTATTCGTTTATTTCCAATATTTTCAACCTCCCTATTGCCTGTGAATTTTCAACAATGGTTTCATTCATAATCATTTTCCTCCTCAGCCACATGCCTTGGATGCTATTCTACTCATCTACAGGAGATGCCATCTGACAAGCGCAATACTGAACATTGTGCAATATTAACTCTGCCTACATATTTTTCTATAGAACTACAGACTCGATATTATCCATGGCATTTCTATAAAACTGCTATCTCTACAAGAAAATGATAGCATAATATTAAAACGGCTATGCCGAGTAGCACACTTTAATAAGCATATAAAATATACAATCTTCGTAAAATGTCGATAATCAAGAGATAATCCTCGATAAGTAACATATTTCTCGAAAATCCCGAGAAATGGTAGACGCAAAGAAAAATAAATAAATTCTGCTATATCTGTCAGAAACCAAGTACCAATACGCAATAGCTTTCTCCGCTTCCTGTCTTTATCGATCGATACTACCAACATGTACAAACCTCACATTTACTAACAAACACTTTGCCCTTGTAACCCAAATCCACCACGACGATTACCCTGAAAATATCACTACCCAAATGCTAACTCATAAAATGCAAAAAAAATAGGACTTGTTGTACAAATGTAAGCTTCTATCAAAATATTCGCAAGGCACATATTCGGATTGTACTTGCGTTAATTTATGCGACCGCTATCGCAACACACGTTGCATGGCGGCGGTGTTCCTCCTAGCCACTCACGAACATCTCTAGCCGCAGCAGTCGCGCTTACACTATTGTTGCGAAAGTACGACTGGCCCATGCAGTTTGGGCATGGACTTCCCGGCCCAGGAACATGTTGTATATAAGACGAGGACTGTCTGTCTGGCCCTGCTCTGAATACGGGGGTTGTGTTTACGCGAGCAGGGTATTCCTGTCGCCGATATGTAGAATTATGTGGAGCCAACAGGTCGTCTATAAATCCAAGTAGCGATGAGTGATATGGGCGCGAGCGAGATTTTCTCACCGTTGCACCAACGGGACAGGCACATGGAATCTTATAGAAGACCCAGCCACTGTTCCGACAAACCGGGCATACAACAGTGCACAGTCCCGATTGCGAGCTGCTGCCACTGTTGCCGTCATGCCAATGATTTCTAGCAAAATATGGCGAATTGTTAACTACTCGACCAGACGTGCGGTCATCGCGTAGTGTAGAGTATCTGATATCATCATCCGCGGGCAGCGAATGTGTATATGAGCCATACATGTGTGGAAGAGAGGCACGGGTACGTGGTGACATGTATGGCGGCTGCTCCATCTGTTCATAACCCATGCTGTGTTGCGAGTGAATTCGACTGTCTATCGGACCCGAGGCAACATCCGCTCGTCTTGGTAGCGGAGGAGCAGTTTCGTTGCTATCTGTGCCCCCAAGGAACTGCCGCGTAAACTGGCTGCGTGGGTCCGACGGGTTAATAACAAGCCGAGGCGGCTGTGCTCGAACTATCGGCGCCCCGGCACCGGCATCAATTGACTCCTCCTCGGGAAGCGGAAGTGGCGTGTATTCTGGTGGGTCGTCTTCGTCTAACAGGTGTCGGCCCTGAGTAGTGGCCATTGTTGTTGTCCCGTACGTAGATTCGGCTGAATGACAAATTGTTCTCAGCACAAATCCAGCGTAAATAAAATTTGCAGCTCAAATTTATTGCAAATCGCGTTATATAGCAAAATAAATAAAGTGGAACAAAGCAGGGTTAAAAGACTTGGCGCCAAGGCAAAACTTAAAAGAGAGCGCTGCCTTTCTTTTTCACAGCCAACTCCGCAGCTGGCGCATACTTTTTCATGTCCCTCAGAATGGACCATGTGATTTTGCATCAAAAACTGTAGCAACACATGCCGCCACCTCTTTTGCATGCTTAAAAAATAGAGTTTATATAATTTTATAAACATGTTGTTTTCAGAAGAGGCATAACAGCCGGCTCTGACAAGAGCACCTTGGCGCAGTGGAAGCGCGCAGGGCTCATAACCCTGAGGTCCCTGGATCGAAACCAGGAGGTGCTACTTTTTTATTGTTTTAACAATTATTTTGTTAGTGTCTGTTTATTAGATACTATGCCAATTGATTACTGCTTTTTGTTAATAGTAAATCGTTTATTGTCACATTTTTGCTTGTTCTTTGAAGAGACAGTATGCACTACATTTCTATATTGACTAAGGTTGTCGTTCGTGCAATTACAATATTATTTAAATGTTTATCTGTTTCCTAGCTACTGCTATGTCCTTGTATGATTTTTACATGGAAACTACGCAGTAACAGTCACTCTTGTTCTCTGACATTGTCCTTCTATTTTAGCAGCTTGCTAGAATGCCAGGACTCATAGCAAGTGCATTGCGCAATATTTGCATCTACATACACATGATGTTGACCAGCCTGGCAGCACAACATAAAATGGCAGCGTACCGGCTACCATCGTGGATACTGAAAAGGTAACTTTCTTTTTTATTTACTTGGCACTTATTTCTGCCTTCGTTAGCTATCCGATCGGCCACCAGATTATCAGCAATGCGTCTTATCTTTGTCACTGCACTTTTTGCCTGCGCGGCCTACGCAGCACCTCTTCCAGCAGAGCATGAGCTGTATAGCGGGACTCTTGGCGGTATTATCAAGACACTTTCAGGATTGACAGAGGCAATTGGCAATCTTATCAACGAGAATACTAACGATCTTGGCCAGGGACGTCATTAGTTTTTAGCGCTAGCACTTTTAATAGACCTGAACCATTGGGTTTGTTGTTTTAAATATATTCTGAGATTTTCTTTTTGGAAATATGGATTAACGCATACTGTTGTCTGCACATGAAATTTTAGTCGTAGCTCAATTTTGCACAATGTACTGCTGCCAGTCTTTTTGGAGTTTTTTATTGCGTTTGGACGGATGCAGCCACTTTTTTTGTAAAATTGTGCGCTTGCGTTTTGTTAATTCCTGCTATATATAAAACCTGCATTACATCAGATACTTTTGGAGGTTCTTTGACTAGCGGGGCGTTGTTCCTTGTCGGGCTATATTGTCTATTGTGCTACTTGCTGGATTGTCGTATTAGCTCACCCCCCGTGATATGTGGCTTTGAGCCTCAGCTTCAAAGGCAGTTTCTGAGATTGTAAACATCAACAAAGACCAGTGGACTGTTGGTTGTGCTAACAACCACTTTTACTGTTAAATTGTCGTCCAGTGTTCGCTACACAGCATATCCGCTTTGGAAACAATGCCCTGTCCATTTGTGTTTGGAGACTTGCTTTACTGCACAGCGGCTCAGCGGAGATGTGGCTGGCCAGACTGATTGCGCCAACACAAGCAGAGTCCCTACCGTTTTCTTTGCACAAATACATTTGAGATTTGAAGCGGTTTGGACATTGCCCACATTATAAAATAGCCCACAGCTTACGCTAGAAGCGCGCTCATTCTCTGCGAACTCTCCAAGCACCTGTTAGCTCTTTTTCTTGCACAACTGTTCCCTGGCCGGTATCTTTTTCTCCTACCAAGTATTACTTATTAGGTCTTCGCCTCGATCCCATTTTGTTTTTAGCCGCTATGCTCAACTTTGCCATCATAACCGTTGCCGCCGCGACTGCTTTTGCAGCACCGCTAGCGATCAGACAACAAATTGTCGGGCAACCCGACGGCGTTTCCAACATGGTTAATGGACCCACAGCCATTAGCCACCCAACCGTAAATAATGGCGCACTCAAAGAAGGCTCAATCGACTCGTCGACCTCGTTTGATGGGGCTCTAATTGAAGGAGCCACAGGAAACTCGTTGACGGACATCAACAACAACCTTAACTTCCACGACAATATTGTATCAAATCCCAATATTAACGCAGCGCTTGGAAGCGATGGCGGTGCGGTCGTTGGCAATGGAAACCAGGTCATCCCCGTTGGCGGTGATGCACCACATGACATCTTCTTCAAACGCCAGGCACCGGTGGATGTTAACAATGTGAATGCTCCTGCGGCGGTGAACGATCCGACGGTCAATAACGGCGCGATGGCCGAGGGAACCTTAGATGCCGACTTGTCTTTCGATGGTGCAGATGTTTTGAACCCAGTTGGCAACTCGCTGACACAGCTGAACGACAACACGGATGTGTCAGACAATAACTTTGTTGATCCTAACTGGAACACAATCTCGAACAACAATGGGCCGGCACTGGCTGGAAATGATAACACGTTTATTCCCATTAACAACCAGGGAATGATTGTAAACCTCGATCCGGGCTTCCTTGCAGCCCAGCAAGCTCACCAGGACGCACTTATTCACCAATTCTTGCGTCCAGGTCTGTTCTAGTGTTTGCGCAGTAACATAGTTGAAGTTAATTTAAAAAACACTTTACACATTTGCTATCATTAAATTCCATGTTACAAAGACTATTGATCTCTGGTGCCAGATACGGGAAGGCTGTGACCGTCATTGGCTTCCGGTATGCGCGGAAATCCGACATGCGTTAGCAAGCGCAGAACGCCAACATTGTCAAGAAGATCCTGTTCTTCCTTTGTCTTACACAGCACCAGGCCTGCAAAGCCCAACGAGTTTATAGATATACCACACCAGCTGCTCTGGCATCTGGGAAACAGCAGTAATGCTGGGCGCGTCAGGACCATATTGTATGATACCCCAGAACCATATGCACTTGTAAGCTCGCGCAGCGCCGCAAGATACACAGTTGTTAGAGCCGCTGGTTCCAAGTGACGCTCAGCAAGTCGGACACCAAAGTGTGCAAATGGCAGGTGATCGGATGTATAGACGCGACCCAGTGGTGGATTCGACTTAAGCCAGAGGTCAGTTGAAGGCACCAAGTCAAGAGACGCAGGCATTGGTAGCAGCTGCAGATGCTTGTGCGGCTGGCTTGCGCCAGATTCCTCACCCGAGTTATAGAATACAATCTGGCTAGTCGAAAGGCCATTTATAGTGTCTAGGACCGCCGCAAAGTCCGTTGCATCTAGGGGCTCGCCCTGCTGGTGAAACCTGGCTGTTGTAATAAGCAGGTGGTAGGGTACAACACAGTATTTGTTTAGTAGTAGATGGTGGGAGGCACCCAGCTGAGCAACATGCAGTCGATCGTCGTACGGGAGAAAGGGGTTAACAAAATCCCTTGCACGCTGGTTCTCCTTTGGCTTGCTGCTGGGCTTCTTGGCCAGCGCTGGCACCAACCGGATCATAAAAAGTACATCCCGTTCGCGGTGGCTGTGGATGGTGGATTCTGTAAATAGCAGTGCTCCTTGAGCAACGGCACTAGCATAGCGGCTGTGGACAAGACCATCAAGGCGCTTGGACATGGTCTCTAAAGCAACAAATAAAAAGACATCTAAAGCAGAGTGGCATTGGTGAGAATCAGTTGCGGAGTTTTATTTATTTTTGACCAATAAAAGTTGACATTTGGGTAGCGATATCTTCGCAGTAGCCGACATGGTGGGTTTGCGTTAAAAGGGACACGTGATAAACACCTTTCCAAAAAAAAAGCTCTCACGCCAAAAAGAGTCCCTGAAAACCCTCTCATGCATGCTTTGCGCTTGTGTTACTCTTTTTCCCATCTTCTATCCTGAAGAAAAAGAACACTACAGAGCATTTTCATATTACAGTACCCAAGCACGCGTTAGAGTTTAGAGGCGCGACACAAAACAAAGAAATTAGCAGACAGAACCTTTGGTAGTTGACATGGCAGCAACGGGGGCATCTCCGCTGATGGACAAGACGCCAGAGTCGGTACTTGGGGGGTTCGGTGCAGTGCAGCAGCTGGCGTCGGCGTGCCCGGCGGCGCTGCGGGCGCACTGGGTGGGAGGAGCGGACGGAGCGTCGATAATACCGATTGGTATCTTCGCGACTCTGCATGCGCTGCGGGTGGCGTACGAGGTGCGTAAGGGTGTGCAGGTGGCGGGACGGCAGCCGCTGCTGCAGGAGCTGTTCATGATGCTGACATTTTCGTTTGGCGGGGCCATTCTAACTGGGCTGATGCTGGGGCGCGTGCAGCCGTGGTTGGAAAACAACACGACGGTGCCGGTGTATGCGACTGCGTATCTACTGATGGCGCGGATGCCTGGCGACGTGGTGTATCGGCTGCTAAGGCGGCTATCCCCGATGAGCGACGTGTTCCTGGCCAGCGTTGATGGACTGGTGCGTGGGTATGGCGTCACCTCCGCTGGCGTAGACCTGGTGCGAAACATGCGTGGCCATCCTGTAAGCGACTCACTGGTCGCCTGGGTGCTGGTGGGTACTGTGCTGGGAAGCGGCGGCGGCCTAATCGACGATGTGCTACAGATTTCACGCGCACGCTGGACTTTCCGCACACCGTCTGTCTTCACCGCCATCTCGCTGGACGTAAAGCTTTCGTTTGCGGCTACGGTCGGCTACATATTATCTACCCACGCCTGGTCGTTTGCTGAGCGTGCACCTGCCTTTCCCCTCAGCCCGCTGCTGGACCGCGTACTGGCTCTTGTGCCGCATCTCTCCGACCAGGAGGCTCAGCTGATATCTGGGCTGCTGTGCTCAGCTGTCCTGGGAACCACCGCCCATGCCCAGGCCGCAAGATACGCAGCCGCCGAGCGCGCTGCTGTCGCAACAGCCCGCAGAAAAAAGTTTGATGGTCACGAGCACCCCGATTCAGACAACTCATCCGCCTCCAGTGATGACGTTGACTCTGCAAGTGACTAGGATGTCGCCCTTAATCTGGTCCATATTTTATTTATTCTAATCGCCAATTTTTTTGAGCAGAAAATAGTGTAAACCGTAGGCGTTGACTGAGCCGTTGTAAGTAGCAAAAGCCCCAACATCATAATAATACGCGCATTTATCAAGCACGGGGGCTATCAAGCAGCAGCAACCTTTCTTTTAGAGGGCCGCTTCTCAGAGGACTCTTGACTAAGTACATCCATATTCTGCCAGATATCCTCGGCTTCCTTCTGCTCGATCTCCTCGGTAGACAGATCACGGCGCTCCCAATCCCATACAACCTGCGAGACGCGTTGTTTGATATAAGCGCGGTGCAGCGCACGACGCATTCCACCAGCCTCGTAAACGCGCAGGAATCTGTCAAGCCCGGCAGCGGCAATCATCGAGCCATCCTCGCTGATAGCCATGGCCTTTACTGCGCCGGAAATTCCCTTGTATCCACCCACCACGCGCCCCATGCGAGTGTCCAGCTGCTGCACGTTGCCCATGTTGTCTGCAAAAAACATTTCGGGTCTGACATGAGAGGCCAGAATATGGTATATCGGATGCTTGCTGACCTCCCAGTCCAGCACCGGCCGCTGCTGTGCCTTTGCGTCGTAGATGCGGATCTGGCGGTGCCCAGTGGATACTGCTACCAGCGGTGTCGACGCGTTGTCGTCCATAAACTGCATATCGGTTATCCACACGGGCATGCGCAGATCCAAGCTGTCATTACCCACGTTCTTTGATTTGAACAGCGGTGCGCTTTTGGGCTTTGTATACTCTGATTGGCTCCCAGACTCGACAGTATCTGCATCCCACACTGTCAGCTCCTGCTCACGGCCTCCAACAGCAAAGATACTCGGGCGCTTCTGATGCATACGCATGCGATAAGTGTCCGCGCTCACCTTCATCAGCGTAGCAGCATCGCCTGTAAATGATTGATACCGTATTTCGCCCATATTGGTACATGTAAGAAAGTGACTTCCGTCGCCGCTGCCAAGTCCGACATAGCGTCTCTCTGTTATAAACCGCCCGTTATGTTTTATGCTAAATTTATCCGCAAAGTTCGCTTCACTGAACCTGTACAGCGATTGTCCAGTGTCCCTGCTAAGCACCTCAACATCGCCGTTGTTCCGCCCAACTACAAATGCATCCGTGTCTGTCTCCCACTTTATGCTGCTCATTTGTTGAATGCCCTGTGCACGGCTGACTGTCCCACTCACCGTCCACATATCGATACCGTCGAGCTTTGTGCTTTGTGCTGTCTCAGCAGTTGCTGCTGCCCCTGCTTTGCCTGATTTTGCTACTGTCTTGGCCTTCGCATCTGCTCTGGCCCGCTTTGCTGCCCGCGACTGCGCCTCCAGCAGCGACACCTTGGCATCAATATCAATGCCTATAACTCATTTCAAATGCAGTGCACCCATACGTTTAGTAGTACTGTTTGGTGCTTCATGTTCCAATATGCGAATATATTGATCCTACTCAGACTTCATTAAAAGTGCTCTTGCTTGCTCACCTTTGATAAGACCCGACTCGTCACTAGTGAAGAATCGCATCTCTGTGTCTGGTATCCTTTATATTTATGGTATACAACAATTCGAACAAGCTAGTAAAGAAAAAAAAACGTAAAAGGTTTTTAAAACTTTTGCTGCGCTTAACATCTGTATGAAAAAAAAAAGCCAACTGATCAGATTGACCATAGATTAATTCAAGCCAGAATGATTTTGTTCAGGATCGACAACAATTTGTATCATCATCGGAAAGCGGCCGTCGGCGGCGTCTCTGGAATTCTACCCATGATAAACTCTGCTGCTTTGAAGCACTCAATGTCTTCAGAAGAGAGTGGAGAATCGGAGTACGCTTGCTGTGTAGAGATTCCTAAAAGTTCGGGCTGTGGCTGGCTGAATGGCGTTGAGTTGCTGGAAGTCTGGCCAAATGCCGAAACTTGCTGCTGTGGCTGCTCTTTCTGTCCAGGTATGCCATAAAGACTTTGCCATTTTTGCGCATAAGACTCAGCATTATCAGAAATGTCTTTAAGCCCATGCTCCATTTCCTGCATAAGCTTGTCGTACTTTGCCTCAAATGCTGGCAATGCCAACGATTGTTTTGCCAGCACATAATCCAGATGCATCTCCTCTGGCGACACATCCTTCCCAGTCAAAAGACTGGGCTTTCCGTCGATCGCCCCATATGTGCTAAGCTGCCATGTTGGTCGGCTTTTGATCTCTGTCTGAATTGCTTCTCCTCGTAACGGTCCGCCCTTGGTCTGCTTCGGCTGGCTCCCACTTGCAAACCCCTCGCCTCCAAGCGCCGCAGCAAATGCACTCTTGGGGGGCTCACCTGTCCCTCCGCTTTTCCCAGCAGTTGAGAATGAGCTGAATCCCGATGATGCGTTAAACCCACCGCTGCCGCCTGATCCTCCATTGTTATTGCTTGCAAATGCGCTAAACCCAGACGAGGACTTGAACGCATTGTTATTGCTGCTAAATCCTTGGCTATTTCCTCCACCCAGGCCTGTACTAAATGCTGACGTCTGTTTAAACCCCCCATCACCCGTGCCATTGAATCCTCCGCCGCCCTGGCTTCCACTTGAAAAGCTGCTAAACGCTGACGACTGCTTGAACGCCCCACTGCCTGTGCTGTTGAATCCGGTGGGCTTGTTTCCGCTAGAAAATGAGCTGAATGTGGACGACTGCGGAAATCCACCACTGCTGGCGCTAGGCCCGCTATTGCTTCCAGCAAATGCACTAAAACGATTGCTACTCTGCGTGCCACCGCCTGCTCCACTGCCTTTGCCCTGCAGCAGCATCTGCGATGATGATTGCCCGAACCCCGACGGTCGGTTCTGCGGATGCTCGTTTCGGCAGCGATCGCCAAAGCTGCACCGGCCCTGTAAAAAATACTGACATACTGTCATTTGTGTACACTGGTTATATTGCTTATGAGAATAAAAGACGGATGCAACGCAACATCAAAATTTTTAAAATTAATTTTATTGTCCCGTATTAAAAGTTTCTATAAAAAAGGTACTTGATTTGGCAGATTTTGGGAAAGGTCATATTCCGAGATGCTGTTTAAAGAAATGCATAACCATGTTTCTTCTACTTTATTTGCTCAACTGCTA
>JANBTM010000110.1:17079-31057 GCA_027578695.1 Coemansia sp. RSA 1365 | reverse complement strand
TATCCACCGTTATGCTCATGCTCAGGGGCAACAATCGGAGCTGGGTGGGCTTGGTATCCACCGTTCTGCTCGTTTGCAGGACCGTTGCCGTAGCCGCCGTTACCGTAGTTACCGCCGTTGTTGCCATGCTCAGGACCGTTGCCGTAATTACCCCCGTTGCCGTAATTGCCGCCGTTGTTGCCATGCTCAGGACCATTGCCATAGTTGCCGTTGCCGTAGTTACCGTTGTTGCCATTCTGGGGGCCAACACCATAGCCGCCATTATGCTCGGAGTCAGGACCATTTCCATAGTTACCATCATGACCAAGACAATTGACATGAATATCGGTAGGATTTAGATTGAATTTTCTGATTCTATCACAAACGCCATAGTCACCAAGGTAAGGTTTTTCGGGAGTAAACTTTGAAGAGCAACCAGACTTGTTAATATCAATGTTAACCAGACCAAGAAGATTTAAATCTAGGCACAGCCCAAGATCAAGATCCAATAATCCACGACGAGCAACTGGTGATGCGCTACCAACAGCGGCAAGAAGTGAAATACAGTAAACAAACTTCATTTTTTTTTTAAGAAAATTCGGGTGCGATAAAAAGAAATAGGAACTTTGCGGAAAAAGGAGGTTTTTAATGGAAAAAGGAAAGGGTTGGATGATAGCGCAAGAAGATCGAATAGGACTTTGAAGGTATTTAGGAAAAATGGCATTTATTTCCCAAGGAATGTTGTTTATATATACTTGTAGCCTTAATATTTACTCTCCCTGTTTTTTTGTTTCCACTTATTGATAAAAAACCATTTCTCTTATTCCATTATATTTTTTCTTTTGTCTGCCTTATTTAGGTTCTGTTTTTTTTTTCAGGACAAAAATAATTCGGCCCTTTTTCTTTGCTCAGAGAAACATCCATTATTAGAATGCCCAGCTTGTGTGTGCCACAATATTTCCCTGAAAAATATAATCTACCCGGTACTATAAAGACCATCTTCTTGGACTTGTTTATAATTTAATTCGGTCTTGTATGACTTTTGTAGAATCGAGTGGCTTACATATTTTGCATTGCTTTATGCAGTTTATTGTATTCATTGCATGCCTACATTTATAGAACCATGGAACATAATGGTTTAACACAAGTAATGCATAATTATCGTAAATTATATTCTTTGGATCTTCCCAAGCCACGTTTATTGCCACATTTATAGCAAAGAAGTCGGGAGCAGCCATTTAGAAACCGGTTGTTTTTTTCTGTTATTCAATAATCAACTGAGATGTACTAAAGAAGCACATGTAATGGTTATGAGGCTGAGTTGTTAGTAATTGCGGAATTTCCAAAAGTGTTTTCTTGAACTGTTTGAATTGTATGAACTGGTGTGTTTTGTAAGATGACAACATAAACATACACATTTTTCCGAGTACTTTCCGTAACAGAAAAAAAAAAATTAGCTTATTCAGTGAATGTATTTGTTAATCAAATTATAGTGGCTTATTCGTAATAAAACCTCAGAAATGGCAAAAAAAGACTAAAGAGTTATACAGAGGTTTCAGATGAGGTGTTTCGGCGGTTAGATGGAGTAACAAATAAAACATGGACGCGGTTCTTCTTTTCAAGTTTCTTTAGAAAGGCGTTAAGCATATTTCTATCTCCAATATATTTCGGATGAGTAAGTTTTGAATCAAGGTTCCAGAAACCAGGTTCAAAAGTCTTCATTTCATATTCACGCTCCTCACGTTCCTCAACAGAACGTGTAGCACGAGGTTGACCAACATAAGTAGTGGGTACTACGGGTACAGTCAAATTCTTATCAAGATATTTGATTGCAAACCAGTGTCCACGACGGAAAAACCAATCTGGTTGTATATGCATAATGATACCAGTACAATCAGTAAGATCGGCCTCTTCTATACCAGTACGTCTGTCATGCCATAGTAAATCATATTCTTTTTCTTGAAGTGCACCGGCAACAACATTTACATCGTAGTAACCGAACCCCAGAAAATTCTTGTGACTGTTAAAACGCAGCCACCCACTTTGCTCAGGTTGCTGCTCGTACAAATACTTTGCAATCCGTTCCAAATCCGCATGTGTATATATCTCGCCCTGCAACTACTCACTCTCAATTGTCTTTTTGTATCCTAATTTAGTTAGTAAAAAGAAACATGTAACAATAGCAATATATGTCTGCTGACTCCAAGAAAATTCTAAAAGATAGGCATAAATTACACTTACCACATTATTTAACGAGTGCTAAAAAATAGGAAAAATCAAATCACCGAAAATAGGCATCTTTAAAGATCATTTTAGTAGTTATATGTAACCAATTGCTAGTACAGATAAAAAGACAAAGTGAAATGGCGGGTCTTACCTTGGCACACAGCCAAAAACTCTGGCGTTCATGGTAGATAGGAGAATCCCGAAGTTTCATATCTCGCCGACGTTCAGCAACTGTCTGCTTTTCGACAATAAATTGGCTAGAAATACAATATTCAAATTATATACAATTTAATAGTCAAGCAAGGAGATTTGTTGAGAAAAAAGCACAGACCACCGTTAGAAAAAAGTGGGATGATAATTACAAGTAGCACAGAACGATAGATGAAGCGCAGGAAAAAAGAGAGTAGCAATACGGTACTAGGAGTTTCTCCATGGTTCACTCAAGACACGCATTGGGAAGAGGGTTGGGAGCGCCTGGCCCATCCGTTCCTGGCAAGAAACAGAAAGACAGGGCTGGGTAGATTTCTTACTACAATTAGGCAAATAAAAAAATCTCCCGCTCAAGATTACTCTTCCCGTCATGCGTTTTACCCGTCATACACACGTGTCTCTTTTATAATTCTCCGCTGCTGGACTTACCCTATTTTGGACATGACGACCACTAAAATTAAACCAATAACTGCTGCAACCAAAACGTTACTCATAAAAGAACCCACTTGTGAGGAATAGCTTTGTGTGTGTAACCAGATATTCCCTAGTCAGAAAAGTCGTCTAACGTATCGTCGTGTATGTGCGTTATATTTAGGGTTTGCAACCTCTGTAGCTTTACGAATTAAGAAAAAAGGTAAAAATTGGAGACATAAAGCATAAATAGAAATTCACAGAATTGCAGAAAAGAAAAGGGCTGACCAAACAATTTTTGCATACGCAGCTAATTTTAACACCCAAGGAAAGAAAAGGGGAAGAAAAGACTGTGTAACCACAACAAAGCGTTTTCCAGTACTAAAAAGTTTTGAGGTAGTTTTCTGACTCGCAAGCACGATACTCGGAGATGAGATCTTGAACAGTATCGCGTGCATCATCAAACTCTTCCAAACCGTCAGCAAAGATGGGTTCACGACGATAAAGATCCAGGAAAGCATTGCGCTTACGTAGACGATCATACTGCAGTAATGCTCGACTAAACAGACTAGCAATACTGGTATGATTGGCCATCATAAGACCAGAAACGCGATGCTGGGAGTGAATATAAGGCGATTTACGCGTTAGAGCAACCTGAATACTGGCTGGTCCCCATGGAATAAACTGTGCAATACGGCGCTCACGAATACGCAACAATGATTTGTGGACTTCAGTAGGTTCAACATCACCTTGAATAATATTGAGAATAGAAATGTAACAGCTCAATTTTGAGGGCGTAGTCGAGACCATTTTGTTCTTAGATTGCAATAACCGACGCATGACGTCAAGCACAGTTGTCTTGCGTACGACCTTTGCTGAGTCTGCATTGTTGCTTGTAAATGGCGTATAAGCTGTTGATATAAAGTGACATTTGGGAATTGGAATCAGTGGTGCAATGATACTGGATAGATCATTGTTCATGTAGCTAGGATAGCGTAACGTCATAGTACTGGCACTGAGCACTGTAGAAACTAACTGGTTTGTGTGCGCGATATCTGGATTCTGGATATGTAGTCGGTCAGCGACTATACGAGTCAGAGCAGCATTGTCCAGTACCATAACGCAATCTGCACTTTTTGCCAGTCGCTTCATTGCTAGCAAACAGTTATATGGCTGCACAACCACATCTGATGAGTTCTCATTGTTAGGAAATACCGAGTATGTCTGCAGTAGTTTCTTTGGGAACCTGTCGCTCAGTCTTTCCAATAAAAAACTGCCCAAACCACTGCCTGTTCCACCAGCAATAGAATGTAGCAAGTTGAAACCTTCAAGTGAATCACTATTATCTGCCTCACGATCGAGCATCTCCAGAATGTCTTCACAAATGCGTTCACCTTGGCTGTACCCACTTGCCCAATTATTTCCTGCTCCACTGCCGTCGTTGCTCAAGTATATGTTTTCAGGATTGTACAGACTACCGTATGACGACTCCATAATATTCCCTACCACACGTGGCTCAAGATCCACTAGGATGGACCGTGGAATGTAGTGGTCATCATCTGCTTGATAGAAAAACACGTCCTTACGGTCATTACCTCCTACTGCATAGTCTTCTAGATTTCCACCAGGACTAATACCATGTTCCAGACACAGCTGCTTCCAAAACTCTGCTCCAATTTGATTGCCACATTGACCAGTCTGAATAGTTATAATTTCACGCGGCATTTCTGCATAAACTCTTAAGATACAAGTAAAAAA
The DNA here is from genome assembly GCA_027578695.1 of Coemansia sp. RSA 1365. Taxonomy (NCBI): domain Eukaryota; kingdom Fungi; phylum Kickxellomycota; class Kickxellomycetes; order Kickxellales; family Kickxellaceae; genus Coemansia; species Coemansia sp. RSA 1365. The sequence continues at coordinate 26,473 of JANBTM010000110.1, read as the reverse complement.
GTAGAGAGCTAAAAAATCAACTAAAATAAACAAACAAGAAATGCTTATACGCACTTGTTTCGGAAAAAAAAGCAAAGTAAATAACCTCTCAGCTCGACTCGGCTCAAACAGATGGAACCATTCATACTCTTATTGGCTCAGACTGATGAAAAAAGGCCTTGGTACTGAGAGTAGAAAAATAGGTCAGACGTGGTCTCTTTTTTTTTTTTTTGCTTATTAAACTTTGTTGCTAGTGCATTTTAAACTCCTTGCTCTTCTATATTTTCATTTGCACCTTTTTTTAGCTATAAAGTAGTGTTTTTCTTTTATTTGCGACAATATGGCTTACAACGACTGTCTGCAGGATGTCCCGGACATCTTTGAAAATGAGATTGGTGAAGCGCTTGGGATGCGTACTGAAAGTTTAGGTACGCGCAAGAAATAACAGAGATGTTTACAATTGCAATATTTAGCTGCCATTTTTCAAGAGTATGAGCGAGCATAGACATTAACACTGCATACTTAATGTTTTCCATGCCGTCTATGCGGGTTTTTAGGTATGATGCGCGAGTTGGGACCGCCGGATCTCTGTCATATTGTCAAGATTCACAGCTCCAATCGTAACGAGCCAGATATAGGATCATATCATCATGTACTAGGAGTAGACACATCATCATCGGCGTCTCTGGCAGCGTACATTAACTCTCTACAGTACTCTCTCAACGACAAGACTGGGTGGTTTGGAGCAGCAAACACTTGGAAGATTGCGTCAGGCACCTACTGCACTTACAATGCGTTTTCTAAGGTGGATATGCGCGTGCAGATTAAAATCCCAGGCGGAGTTGATGCCTATGCGATAACGGCGCAGGGTGAGCGTAAGGAGGTGTCGGATGAGTTGTGGAAGGAATGTCAAGTCAGTGCGATACTCCGGTCAATACTTTATGCTGACCCGGCGGCCTATAGCGTAACTGGTCTGCGGCGACTGACAATGGTGGTAGAGCCACGTGAAGAAACCAAAATGATTGAGGCACTGATGGAGTATTTCTGGAATGGCTGGCGGCTGGGCTCCAATGCTGAAACGCAAGTAGCATCGCACGCCCACAACTATCTCGTAGATGGGTTGATCAGCTATTTTGCCGGACAAGGCCGCTTCCTCGACTGTGCTACGGAAATTTTGGCGCCACTGGCATACGCGCCGCTTGGCAGGCCCCAACAGCCGCCGCAAGCACAACAGAGCCGGGCATCGCTGGATTTTAAGGGCATTGACCCTGAGGTTGCATCGTTGCTGGCTAAAGCGTATATGAACGGTGATGAAGAAGTACAGGCAGCGCGAGTTATGCATCAGGCACTAAAGGCCAAGCCGTCGTGCTATCCTATGCTTTCCACACAAGCCGATTTTCTGCGCCGCAAGAAGCAGTACGATTCTGCGCGCGTCATAGCGCTAATGGCTGTCAAGTACGCACCTAGCGAGTTTCACGCTTGGGCAGAGCTTACCGAGGTGTACATTGATAATGGCGACTTTGAGAATGCGCTGCTAACACTCAATACCTGTCCCATGTACACTTACGTTGACCGCGATTATCCGCGCGTACCCACTCCTCGTCGCATAAATTATCCTGTAAAATCCGAGGTGCTGGCTGATTATAACCTAGGTGACAACTTTACCAACGGCAATTACGGACCGGTACCCTCAGGTCCGCGATCGAGTGCTGACTCTGATGCGCCGGGTGCTGCAGAGGAGATTACTCAGAATGAGACCAGCTTTATTCTGCGGCTTTCGGCGCCAACGCTAAAGGGCACATTTGCGTACGCATACAAACTATTGACTGCTATTGCTAGCACAACTGGTTGGGACGATCTGTTGCAGCTCAGAAGTCGCGTGTTTGTTATGGAAGAGGAGTATAGAAACTCTACAATGCCCAGCATTGCTGTTGACGATGAGGAAGATGATGATGACGAGGATGACCATGTACCGTTGTCTTCCCTACGTGATCGTAAGAATACTGTCTCTGCTGCTTCTCCTACTGAGGTTACTACAAGCGAAGCGCGTGCTGCTAATGAATTGATACAGAATGGCTCGGACACTGAGCAAACTGATAGTGCGAAGGGTGAGGATGTGCCTGATTCTGAGAAGCAAGAAGTTGTGGAGGAAAAGCAGGTTGAAGATCAGGGCGAGCAGGCTGAAGTCAAGGGTGAACAGGCTGAAGATCAGGGTGAGCATACTGAAGCCAAAGGCGAACAGACTGAAGCTGGGGAAAAACAGACCGAAACCAGAGATGAGGTAACAGAGCCCGAAAAGCAGACCGAGCCTGAGCAGAGCCAATCTGGACCTGCTGCTCCGCCCAATCAGCCTAAAGGAAAAAAGAAGGGCAAGAAGGGGAAGGGTCGCAAGTCAAAGGAAAACGTGAAGGCGCCGCCCGAAGACATCAGTGTGGAGCCGGTTACCCAGCCAACAGATGATATGCAGTCGGAGACTAAAGACACGAACAACGGTCTGGATAATGGCGAGGCAAAGGATCTGAGCATTTCAGAACTTGGCAGCAAGATGGAGGACGTGTCACTCTCCGATGACAACAATGAAAAGCCTCCAGCTCCTGCTGAGGAGACTGCTGAGCAGCTGGCTGAGGAGCTTGAGTCGCAGCTGATGGCACCCCAGACAGCAGCACGTGAGACCAAAGAAAACAAGAGCGATTTACCTGATGATTCTGAAGCGAATCAACACGACGACGCCTCGAAAAATGAAGAAGAGGCAATTGGCAACACACAGGAAGAAAATTCAGAGACGGCGCATGTCCGCAAGCGTCTGTGCGAGCGGTGGCTGGACAATCTGATAATGATATTGTTTGATGATTTGCGCACGTACACGAGTTGGCGCACAAAGATGCACAACTTGCGTGCGACTGGACAGCAGGTAATGCACCAGTTTACGCAGGCTGAGTGGGAGACGCTGGGGGATCTTGCACTACGTTTGCACCGGCCTTCCGAGGCACGCGAAGCATACGAGTACGCGTTGAGCATTCGATTCTCAGCCAAGGCGTGGCTGCGTCTACTTGAGATGTATACCGGCACATACGCTGCAATGCAAAAAGAGGAGTTGCAGCGACATGATGACGTGATTCCATTTGCGCCCCTGGGCAGCACAGACGCGCTAATGATGGCGCTGGATGCGGTTGTCTGGCTGGCAGTTTATAACGATAGGTGGTATAACAATATGGCTTATCCCAATCCCCTCTGCAATCATGTCGTAAAGCTTGTCAACATACACGGCCTTGGCAAAGTTCGCAACTCGCTTATCAGCATGAACCTCAAGCCTGCCGTCTTTAATCTGGTTAAGGTATATTTGGAGATTGCTGAAAGATTTGATGTCATCGGAGCAGGATGGTAAATGTGTGCAATAGCCAAAAAAAATCATGTTATTTTTTGCAATCTTTTTTCTCGTCATTTTTTTTTACTTAAATCACTGGTAAAACATAAGAATATTGCGTGTTTGAGATGTTTTATTCTATTTTAAAAAAGACGCCAAAATTTGCAGATACATGTTACAACCATGTCCATTTCATATTGCGCTTTCAGTTTTACTTGCTAGTTTGTGTAATCAATCTAATGTGGAGTTGTAGTATACTTATATTGCAAAATTTATATCTGTAAGCAGAATAAGCAAGCCATCTTGTAATCCAGCAGATATTGGATTAGCATATATTGTATTAAGCAACTTGGCTTTTTACGAATATTGAAGCCATTTGCTGGAAGATTGGAGTGCATTGGTCACTTGCTTTTAATTAAAATCACCTACCATGCGGCATCGTCGATTGTATTCTTATCTTAATGAAAACCTGCGATTATTGTTCAAGCAAATATCAGCACAGGCAAAAAAGATAATACCAACTAGATGTGCATTTTTTTTTTGAATGCATAAATTTGTTTGCTCTATTAGTTAAGATTGTTTCTTTTATTTCTATAGACGGAATGTTTCAACATTTTTATGTTAAAAACCCTTTCTTAATGCGATAATTTAATGATTTGTTGCTGCTGCTTTTTCTGAAATTTATTCTAATATTGTTAGAGTCTTTCACCATTTGGAATACAATAACGTATTGTTAAACACTTTTTGTCTAAATAAACGTATTATCACAGCATTCCGTGTTTATTCATTAATTATTTGATACTCGAAATTTGATATTTACTTGTGTCTAAGACATTTAAAGAATAGCTTCAATTTTGGCCAATCTTATCCCTGGATTTTTCTCAGCGAAACAAAATGTTTATTCGGCGAAATCCTTCTTTTCCTCTGTGCAAAAAGAAAATGGATCACCAATTTGTTTGACAACGTGCACATATATACTCCACTACCGAACTCGTGTAAGCGGACATTGTTTTTTGTAGCGCAGAACTTATCCAAAGACGAGTGCAATAAAAAAATGTACGCTATTGCCGGCAAAACAAAGGAATTGAGTTGTTATTGTAGCGAGGTAAAAAAAAAGGTAGAATGTGTTATGTCAGTGCGGAAACCGAATACTTGTGTTTTTTCTATTCCCGCATCATAAACACGGTAAAATGTGTCCCACACTTCAGTTATTCTGGCATTTTCATCTTCTTGAGTCAATGATTGTCACTGCAGCATGGCGGACTCTGAATCTTTGCAGTCTGCCGAAGAAGATTGACTGGCAGAATGCAGCATTTTTGGATATGATGCCGGATGGGCATTGATTGACCCTGAATGATTAAGTCAGGAAAATTCTCGGCTTTTTCCTACTCTAGTTTATTCTTGCATTCTTCGCGTCTGCCCAACAGACAACATGCATCATACTGCATCTTTTCCTATTCCAATTGGAATAGAAGCACAAAGCAATAGGAGTGGCACATGGAAGGTGGCAAAAAAAAGAACATCCCTTCTGGACTATTAAAGGAGCCTCCATCAGGCCCTGTTTTCAGTAAATTTTTTATCTTAATTCACTCTGAAACTCTCCTGTACTTTTTTACTTTTGAAAACATCTGACATTTTTCAAAATCATATTTTTTTTGTGACGATAAAGTAACCATGTACGACAGCAGCTACTTTTTCCAAGAGACACTCTCGTTTGCTCCTGACAAGCCTTACCAACTAACGTTGAATACTAACCTGACCGGTTCTGGCAGTCTTGGCTTTGAAACTTTTACACAAACACCGCCTTCTCCTAGCCACAAACCAAGCCCAAACTATGAGGGATCTTGGCTTGACATTACTTCTGATGATGAAGACGACAATACCAACCGCCATATGTCAGTGACCATGCGCCGCAAGAACTCGGGTTCATCAGCCAGAAATATTGCACCTCCGCCGTCTCGCAACCCACTTTCTAGCCTTCGTGACACATTCCATTTACGCAGACTGACTGGTAGAACCACACACTAAACTATATTTTCGAATATATTTTTTACTTTTTAATTTTTTTTTTGTAAACACGTTTCTTTAATCCATGTAAATACTACACGAGTATTTTACTAAAATATGCTGCTAAAAAGTAAGAGAGGAAAAAAAACCAAAAGCATTCTATATATTTTATGTGAACACCTTCTACCATCGGTGCTGTCATATCCCGCAATTGCTTTTTTGGAAATCTTTATTTGTTTTTGACTTGGTATCCGCTATTTGGAATAGCCGAAGTAGGTTGTCTCTCTTTGATAGGGATTCGCGTTTGCATAGTGTGTTCATAAACAAAAAATATATATGTAGCTGTTCTCAGATCTTGCATCGTGTTTGTATCACCAATCGACAGCAGCAAAAAAAAAACATGCAAAAATCTCGGAATTGCTTATTGCAGCAAAAAGCAGATAAACTGCTTGCCGTTACCTGTACAAATTAAACCTGACAGCTGCAAATTAGTTTGCTTCGAAAAAAAAAGTACAAAAATACCTTTAAAATTTAATGTCTTTCGTGTGTTTTTCCAACACTATTCTACTTCTGCACGCAAGCTGTTAAACTGGTATGTCCCAAAGCATACAAAAATAAAACTACGCCTTACTCTGCACCTGGGCAGTTAGAATACCTGAAGAGCAAAAAAAACGGCAACTAAATCATTGCAAGAACCAACTTAAGCAGCAACAAAAAAAAATAGTTGGAGGACCTGGGTATCGATCCCAGTACCTCTCACATGCTAAGCGAGCGCTCTACCATCTGAGCTAGACCCCCCGAGAAGAGCTAATCTTCCTTATTTACATTTTGAGTTGTTAATATAAAATGTAGTCCGCATTAATTTTTATTTTACGTTCCTGCTATCCCCATTTTTAGTGCAAACTGGCAAAACGTTTAGGCCATGTAAGTGCACTTTTATTCGCTAAGCTGTTCTGCGTAAATACTTCTTGTTTATCTAATTTTTAAGAGAGACACAAACCATAGACCTAGTCATTATACCGCTGGCATCTACAAAAGCATGCTTGCACATCTCTCTAACTATTTTCTCTGTCGCACCATTGCCAGTCACTCGTTTTTTTTTTACATAAAAGCATAACCAGTTGCTGAGCTTTCTAACACCTGCGACTGTTAATTCTTGTATTTTTTAATACCAATCTTTTCAACTGAGCTATACAACAAACAAGAGTTATTTGGATGGCGGCTTTGCTAGCAGTAAGCATACATATCTGCACAAAAGTATAGCATCTTTTGTATGTCGCTAATACAACAATCAGGGTTGCTTTAGTTGTCGGCAATAAGCGCTTACTGTTTTATACAGTTTGCACAAATATATTTTACCGCGTTACAAGAGATAGTAAATGTATTTAAGTGTAAGAAATTAGATCTTAAAAGAAATCAATGTCAGTGTCTATATCCTATGTTGCCCATCATTGGGTCTATCTGAATACCAGGTACAAATACAATTTGCAGAGTAGCAGCGTAATGGTAGAATTGAATGGATATTATTATTTGAATAGAGAACAGCCAACAGCGCTCTGAGGTTTACAGAATCCGGGCATTTTGTCAAAAAATAAGCGATTTAATGGCACCATGGTAGCTATGCAGACACAAAAAAACTTGCCCTACATTGCATAAAAATGCCCATATCTGCTTGTATAAATTAAGTAATTAGAAGTAGGTTTTTACATTATTGGATGTCAACTAGCAAATCTTCATTTTAGCATTTTAGCATTTTATTTTATTCTTTTTCTGTTTATACTCTGTTCTGATCGTTATAATAATGACCATTTTTACAAGAAGTCAGGCCAAGCGTCGTCGACATGACCAAAAAGAAAGTAACCAGGAGGACGCTACCATTGGATTTGTGACTATTAATGACTCTAGCGGTGCCGATGATCCAGGTTTGGTTGACAGGTCGATTACAAATAATAACGAGAGCGATATGTCTTCAATTCCCTTATCAGCATATTGCTGGAAAAAACGAATAATTGACAAAACAATTATTTGCAAGGCGCTGTTTGGGATTGACAACAAACTGGTGCGTGTCTGTGTGCCTAAAGGATACGGCAAGTCGTATAATCTGCTGGTGATTCGGGAGTTTTTCAATGTTCTTACCAGACACGACATGCCCGAGTTGATTAAAACCCCCTATGGTATTAGCACCAGTATAAGCAACAAATACGTGCTAAATCCTACAAAGGCCCGTTCTACTCGTACAGAGCGTTTAGCAAACACCTTGTTGCGCCAAGAGTTACCCGCGTTTTTTAAGGAACACTTTTGCCAATACCCAGTGATTTTGATCCGTTTTGATGTAAGTATGACTTGGATTACGAGTTTATTACAAACAAGCGCGGTTTTACTATTAGCTAACTACACACACTAATCAGAATCACGTATACTTGTTTATATTTTAAACAATCTTGTAGCATGTACGTGGCAAGTCACATGAAGACTATTGGAATATGTTCTTCAATGCAATTCTCCATTCTACAGCGTTTTGGGTTGTTGGTATTGACAGAAAAACTCTTCACAAAAGGCAACTCGCAACTATAAGAGCTTTGGAAAAAATACACCATGGCCTACTAAAGTCCCTTAGTATTCAAAAAAATTTCTGGGAGAAACGCTCACAGCTTTTAATTAGTTTGTTCATGGATCTATTGGATTTACTCGTTGATGTTTACGAGCGGCGCTATATTATTCTAATCGACAATTATGATATACCACTAGTTAGTATTTCCTCGGAGCCTCATGCTAATAGTGCACGCAAGTTTTATATTGAATTTCTTTGTCGGATGCTTGCCAATAATATTAATCTCGAAAAGGCATTGCTTGTCGGTACTTACGTGCTTCCGCTCAGTGCAGAAAACAACAGAACGTTACTGGAAAATGTACTTACCATTTCGCATGCTGCGCAGCAATGTGTCTCTGTATTTGATGTTGGTAATTCTTTGATTACAAGCTACGAGGCAGTCCTCGAGAATTTGTTTGGAATTCGAAAGACGGATGCGACTGATTATATTAAAAATTTGACGCTATACTATCCTAAAATTGGGAATCTACTTGACGATGTGGTTAAAAAGGCTTTGCAGTATTTTGGTGGCCACAGAGCTGGTTTCTATGAAGTTAGTTTTATCACAAACCAATTAAAGGGCATGGACTGGAAGAGTGATTTTATGAAAACAGATGTTACTCTTTGGCGAGATGGTAAGATTCCTTTAATCGATAACGATATCAGACTAATTGCGCTAAAATACCATATTGAAATGGCGCTACTGTCATCCAGGCTTACTTGTGGATATGACTTTAAGCAGCACAGCTGCTATATCTGGCCATCTTTAGAGGCTGCGCAGCAGGCCGGGCACAATATAAAGGACAGAACGTGCAATTTTGTTCTTGCGCCTTTCAGCGTTTTTGACTACTCCGGTACTAAAGTTGACCTTGATAATTTTGTAACATTGCTACTTCATATGGGCTATCTGACCATCGGCAACGGGAACACATTGCAGATTCCAAACGAGTATAGCCGCCGACAGTGGGAGACCATTCGGCGATTGTCTATCTTTGAGAGTCGCGATCGGATAAAACAGGACACTGAACGCCATCGGTTGATTGAAAGTTTGTTTAGCAAGGACATTGACCTACTTTGCCAAGAATTTTATTATGTATTGACACAGGCGTTTGGCCAAAATGACATGTATTCTGATCAGACAAGATTGGAGCTTGCGTGCAGATATCTTGTAGGCAAGATGTGTCCGCCAAACCACTATGTGAATCATAATGAAAATCTTAAGTATGACTATAGATTTCTGATGCAGCCGCAAACAAACAAGTTTTTAATGTGGACTGTTACATTAAAACCATTTGGTAGATATATTCAAGAACTTGTGCTTGTGTTTGGGTTTGTGCACATCACAGAGGAAGATTTGAAAGATTCAAAAATGCCACCAACACAGCTGGCATCGAATGCACTTGCCATGCTTAACGACGGAGGATTTATACAGCAGGCGTCAAAAAACGAGGTTA